>JBBPPX010000133.1:0-69382 GCA_038092235.1 Leccinum boreale
TGTCTATTCAGAAAATCCTTGGAAGGCTTGTGGAAGTTGTAATAATATGTTTTTGTCAATTATATCATAATTTGGTGGCAAATTGGTATGTTTTCTCAACCTTGAGAGTATGTGGATGGTATTGGGCCAGGCACATGTAGTAGGCACATTCCACTATGGGATAGACACATTACTGTCTATCCAGAATAGTTGTAAAAGCATTGTGGAAGCTACAATCACACTTTTATGATATGTTTTGCAAACCTCCTAAATCTCCTCAAATCTAAATCACTCACCACATCTTCAATTTAAATTGTAGAATTAGTGTAAAATCATGGAAGGTGTGGACCCACCTGGCCCAGAGGGCCATACCATTGCCCTGATGATATATACATTGCAACACATTGAATATAAATATCAGTAAAAACATCGAAAAAGTCAAAAAAGCTGGTCTAGGATGATGGTGAGGGGTCTATAGGGGATTTTAAACTGTTGGATATATCCATATATGTATTACTCACATGCCTACATCATATGGAATCAGAAGAACAAGTTTAAAAACTTGTCAGACTTGACTACACTTTTCACTACACTCTGTTGGAACACTTTGCTACACTTTCACTACACTTTTTACTACACTTTTTCGGACATTTACTACACTTTTTGGTATACTTGACAACTTGTTTGACAACACTTTTCAGTACTTTACTACACTTTCACTACACTTTTTACTACACTTTTTCGGAAATTTACTACACTTTTTGGTACACTTGACAACTTGTTTGACAACACTTTTCAGTACTTTACTACACTTTGTACTACACTTTTTTTGTTAGTCACTACACTTTGTTGGCACACTCTACTACACTTTTCACTACACTTTTCACCACTGATCTAAGGGGTGCTTATGTAATTATCTTCGCAGCTAAATTAAGGTACCAGAATTTAGTAATTATTAATCATTTTTAAACTCAATATATTATATCTTATCATATCTATATTTGATCAGACTGATACTGATTAGATATGATTAGATATGATTAGATATGATAAAATGATAAAATATATTTTACCTTGTGATATGTTTTTCAAACTATGTTTCCCACCACATGTATGGGAGTCCCACTCAGTCCATGGGATTCCCACACATCTCATATGGAAGTTCCACTTAGTACATGGAATTCCCACACATCTTATATGGGAGTCCCACTTAGTACATGGGATTCCCACATCAGTGCATATTACATATGGGAGTCCCATCATGTAACAGTTCTTCTGATCTCATGTAGGAGTGCTAGTCATATCAATATGATAGTTTATTAGAATGTTTATGAACTTTAATTGGTACTAAGTGCTATAGATATAAATATGTGTGAAAATGCAGAAGTGGCAAAAGTATCTATTGAGAGTTGGCTAATATATGGGAACTGAGTCTGAGTGTGGGAATTGTTTTCACAAGTGATTTTATATTGAATGATAATTTGCAAATGGCATCCAAAAAAAACCATGGGAAATTCAGAGGTGCTGTGGGAATGCAGGAATATTTTTCACAAATCATTTCATCCCATAAATTGCACAACATCAAAAAAAAATCCATGGAAAATCCACAGGTGCTGTGGGATTTCCACCAAATTTGAAATCATTTTCCCCATCAGTAAAAACCTGTTTTACATATGTGTTATTTTTGTCTCCATGGGAGTCCCACTCACCTATTGTGGGATTCCCACAGTTGAGCCCTGACTTACATAATGGTTCCAAACACTCAATAATTCATATTGGCAATGGGTCATATGAGGCCCTAGGAATTCCCATAATAAAATAGGCCATTGGCCTATAAAAATGGGTCGCCTGAAGTGCCTTTGGTAGCATGTATTGTCAATGATCATGGTTTACTACTCCCACTATCGAGTGCTAATGAGTCTATTGTAGCATGCATCATCAATTACAATGGTTCACTATGCTCACTATGATAGTTGATGGTCGAGAACTTAAATCTATGTAGTACTACATAACAGGGGGAAGACTACCATGTCTAGTGGGATCATATCTACTACATAGCACCACATAGCTTACTTTATTTTTACAGATGCAGAGAAATTGGATGATGACATAAGGGAACAAGAAGGATATGGGGCACTTTGACCGGTGACGGCTAGTTGAAGCTTGATCGTTGGATAGTAAATCTGCAGATATTTATATGTCTGAGAATGTAATGAGTCTGTCGACAAGATACATAATGTATCATCAGACGAGCATCGCACATCACGTGGGAAACCAGATATTAAACTCTCACGATCTATCATTGGCTGTCACCTATATCGGGTAATGTCGCGTTTCCGTGTGCCCGCCTCTTGGAGTAACTTAGTTGTTGTGATGCAGGGCTCCAACATGCTCAACCAATCCATGCAGGGATTGTGGTCAGCCCATCGCAAAGCAAAGCTAAATCTCAACGCTGCCGTGGTACCGCAAACGACGACACCGACCACGGGCTTGACGGTGTCATCTCCATCCTTGAGGTCTCCTCAGTTGGACGAACTTGTCGAAGTAGTGCAGCCCACTTCGGAGAACCCTTCAGAAGCACCTATAGCAGCGGATGTACGGCCCCCGTCTTCGAAACGCAAGCTACGCCGTACTGTGGTGGACAACGAAAGTACCAAGCGACCCCGCGCGGCCACTGCTGCCAGTGGGAGTGGGGGCAGTACATCCAAGCCATACGCCCCGCCTCATACACGTCTGTCCGACCTCGGTGGGGTGGAGGTCTGCATCGAAAAGATGCTCGAGCTCGTCGCGATGCCGTTGTGCCATCCCGAAATCTACTTACACACGGGCGTACAGCCGCCGCGTGGAGTGTTATTGCATGGTCCGCCTGGATGTGGCAAGACACTGCTGGCGAACGCGATTGCTGGGGTGATACTTTCTGTTTGACCATCTTGGATGTACTTCTGATTGGATTGGGGCGCGATATAGGAGCTTGGGGTACCGTTTATTAGTATATCGGCACCGTCTATCGTATCGGGGATGTCGGGGGAGTCGGAAAAGACTCTCAGAGACACATTCGAGGAAGCGAAGGTAGGCTACTAGAACATTCCCTTCATCCCCTACTGACGTTGCCCAGCGTGTCGCGCCATGTCTTCTCTTCATCGACGAAATTGACGCCATCACGCCGAAACGGGAGAGCGCACAGAGGGAGATGGAACGGCGGATAGTGGCTCAGTTTTTGACATGCATGGATGGTCGGTATCCGTCTGCTCAACTTTATCAGAAACACACGACTTAATATTGTCAAGATCTGTCTTGGGAGAAGACAGAAAACCAGGCTGTAATCGTCATCGGTGCTACGAATCGTCCCGACTCTCTGGATGCTGCACTGCGTCGTGCCGGCCGGTTCGATCATGAAATAAGCATGGGTGTTCCCGACGAAGACGCCAGGAATAAGTTCGTGTTCCCCGCACCTCGCCAAGTCGTTTGCTCACGTGTCGGAGCTCAGAATACTTCGTGTATTATGCGCAAAACTTCGACTTGAGGGTGATTTTGACTATGCATCCCTTGCAAAAGCAACCCCCGGGTATGTTGGTGCAGATCTATCGGCATTGACTGGGGCTGCAGGCGTTATCGCCGTGAAGCGAATATTCAAGGAACTCTCTGAAAGGACTCTGATTCTACCTGACGCACTTGAAGTGTCCAAGGAAAACATCGATACCCCAATGGTCGTCGATTCGACCTCTTACCTCGCCACCATAGAAGCATCACAACCTATTCGACCGTTCTCATCACTCGTCAGCGAGCTCTCCTCGAGTTCCATAGCGCATTTCTTGAATGCACACCCATACCCACTGACAGAATCACAGCTTGCACCCCTGGGCATCACATCCTCTGATTTTCGCGCTGCACTCTCCCAAGTCCAGCCCTCGTCGAAACGAGAAGGTTTCACCACGGTACCCGATGTTACGTGGTCTGACATCGGCGCGTTGCATGGCACACGGGAAGAACTCCAGATGGCAATCGTGCAACCGATACGACGACCCGAATTGTTCAACGCTGTTGGGATCCAAGCTGCATGTGGCGTGCTACTCTGGGGCCCTCCAGGATGTGGGAAGACGTTACTTGCGAAAGCGGTGGCCAATGAGTCAAGGGCAAACTTCATTAGTGTAAAAGGACCGGAGTTGTTGAACAAGGTGGGTTTATTCGTTGCATCGGGCGATTCTTAGCTTACGATGTGCTGTGTTTGGTTAGTATGTCGGCGAGAGCGAAAGAGCGGTCAGACAGGTATTTTCGCGCGCACGTGCGTCATCACCCTGTGTTGTCTTTTTTGACGAACTCGACGCCTTGGTACCGAGACGTGACGACAGTCTTGTGCGTCTCTCTATCTCTCTTTTTCTTTCTGATTTTATTCATTTATTTCATTCGTTTACATCACGCGCATGGTCTGCTCACTACTGATGCTTTTCAACACGAAAGTCTGACTCATCTGCTCGCGTTGTCAACACCCTCCTCACTGAACTAGACGGCCTCGAGGCGCGTAAATCAGTCTACGTTATCGGTGCGACCAACCGACCGGACATGATTGACCCTGCCATGGTACGTCCGGGCCGCCTAGACAAGCTGCTGTACGTCGATCTCCCCACTTCCTCGGAACGCGTCGAAATTCTACGGACTTTGATGACGCGAGTGCCAGTGGCAAAAGGGGATGGAGGTAGCAGGGAGGACGTGAGGGAGAGCGCGGAAAGACTGATGAGAGAGCAGTGTGAAGGGTATAGCGGGGCAGATTTGGCAGCTGTGGTGAGGGAGGCGGGTGTGGGAGCGTTAAGGCGGGTGTTGGGTTCGTTTGAGGGCATGGAAGAAGCAGAAGAGGAGAGAGGGGTAATGGGAGCGTCTAAAGATGCGGAAGCAGGTCCGAGGGTGGTGGTCACGGCAGCGGACTTCGTGCGCGCGGTGGACAAGGTTGGGCCGAGTGTGTCGGTTGCGCAGAGAAGAAAGTACGAGGCGCTTCGCACAAAGTTTGCGGGGTTGCCAATGAGGACTAAGGGGGATCGGATAGAGGACACCTTGTAGTTCGGAAGACAAGACCCCTATATGACATTATCACGTGACTTGTTACGCGGTGACCAACTCATACAAAACTCATACTTGAGTCAATTGACAAGACAGCGCCGCGGTTGGTACTCCCAACTTTCGAGCCACGTACAGCGACTCCATGTACATCAAGACTTTGACGATACAGGGGTTCAAGTCCTGTGAGTAGTAGCTCACCGAATCAAACTTTTGCTTATTCCATCCCAGACCGTGATCAGACGCAAATCGAACCCTTTTCTCCAAGTCATAACGTGGTCGTCGGCCGCAATGGCTCGGGGAAGAGCAATTTCTTTGCAGGTAAGTTTCCTCAAATATACATCTCTGTCGCGAGATACTCAAGTTGTACTGGCGGTCAGCCATTCGGTTCGTCCTCTCCGATGCATATACTTCAATGTCCCGCGAAGAACGTCAAGCGCTTCTACACGAAGGCGTTTCTGTGACGACCACCCTATCTGCCTATGGTACCTTTTCAGTACTTCTTCCTCCCTTTTGCTCATTTAGGATACAGTCGAGATCATCTTTGACAACACCGACAATAGGTTTCCTACTGGGCGCGAGGAAGTCATCATTCGACGAACAATCGGTCTGAAGAAGGACGAATACAGTCTTGACAAGAAAAGCGCCAGCAAAGCAGATGTGATGAACCTCCTCGAGAGCGCTGGGTTCAGCAAATCTAATCCATACTACATCGTGCCACAAGGCCGGGTAATTTGTCTACTTCCCCCTTCGACAGCGCGCGCTGACACTTGGTATTTTAGATAACCGCGTTGACGAACGCCAAAGATCACGAACGGCTTGCACTCCTCAAGGAAGTTGCAGGAACCAAGGTTTACGAGCAGCGACGTGCCGAGTCTCTCCGTATCATGGCGGAAACGGACGCGAAGCGTACCAAGATCAACGAATTGCTGGAGTATATCGAGTCGCGTCTGACAGAGCTCGAAGAAGAGAAAGAAGAGCTGCGAGAATTTCAGGAAAAGGATAAAGAAAGACGTTGTCTCGAGTACGCTTTGTATCAACGTGAACTGGAAGAAGTCGGCGAGGCCTTGGAGGAGATCGAAGAAGAACGACGGGGAGAAGTCCACGGCGCGAACATGCGCCGTGAACAGTTTGATACACGCGAAAAAGATATTCAGGTTGGCACAAGTCGTCCCACTTCGCTTGTGATCTCACATAGCTTTTCAGCGCCTCGAGCAAAAAATGTCACAAACCAAGCACAATCTGTCGACTCTCAACATTACCCGCCAGGACGCTCAATCTGAACTATCCGACCTTGTCCGCTCTCGTACAGAGCTGGAGTGCATTATTGCCGACCTGCTGTCTGCAGGTGAACGCGAGGACGGACGACGTGCCGAGTATGAAACTGAATTGACATCTTTGGAGAAACAGATTCAATCAAAGGAAAGGGAACTATCACAATTGATTCCTCGATGGAACGATGCACGCGCGATGGAATCCGTAGAGAAGCGTAAAATGGAAGAAGCACGCACGCGCCTGAATGCCCTACTCGCAAAGCAAGGGCGTGTCAAGCGGTTCCGGACGGTAGCGGAGCGAGACAATTACCTTAGACAAGAAATCGCTTCGCTTGACGCGTATCAGAATACTCGATCTGCTGTACTCGAGTCGACAAGGCAAGATCTCGCGTCCACGAAATTGTCGCTGGAGAACATCGTCCAGAAGATGGATGGTATACAGGGTAGCCTAGAAGACGGAAAACAGCGGGTCCGGACTCTAGGAGAGCAGCTCGTGGAGCTCAAGGATCAACAGAGCGATCTCAGCGAACGGCGGAAAGAACTTTGGAGAGAAGATTCCAAGTTAGGTGGTCTTGTCGCACACGCGGGAGATGAACTTAAGTCTGCTGAGCGGAACCTTGCTTCCATGATGGACAAGGTAAGAAAGAATGTTTGCAATGAATGGTCTCTGATTAACGGCTTGGTAGGATACAGGCTCAGGGCTACGTGCAGTCGATCGGATTGCACAGAGACATGGTCTGGAAGGTGTCTACGGTCCACTATACCGTCTCTTTGAGATTGCAGACCCGACGTTCAGTACTGCCATTGAACTCACTGCTGGCAACAGGTAAACGATAAATTCATGCGTACATATCTAGCTAAAATGCCTTTGTTAGCCTTTTCCACGTCGTTGTCGATACAGACGAAACAGCCTCCAAGGTTCTCGATATCATGTTGAAAGAAAAGACGGGCCGTGTCACGTTCATGCCTCTTAACCGCCTCAAACCGAAACCTCCCATGTCCGTTCCGCCCGCACAGGATGCACTCCCTCTCATTGATAAGATTCGATTCGATGCTACGCACCAAAAGGCGTTCCAGCAGGTGTTTGGGAAGACATGGGTGTGCCGAGATCTGACTGTCGCTGCGGCTTATGTGAAGAGTCACGGGGTCAACACAATCACGCTCGACGGTGACAAGGTCGATCGCAAAGGTGCACTAACAGGCGGATACCACGACGTTCGACGATCCCGCATTGAAGCCATCAAGGCAGTTGCGTCATGGCGCACGAAATTTGACTCCGACGACAAACGTGCCAAGGAGGTGAAAACCGAGATCACGCGGATCGAGCAGGAGATCACCCGCCTTACCGGCAAGATCCAGGTGTTGACGCTGCAACAGGCGCAAGCGCGCGAGTCGAGAGAGAATTTCCTGCAGGACGTTACGTCATTGAGTAAGGACCGGGAGCGACTGGATGCCCGGGTACTGTCACTTGAAACGGAGATTGGTGATCTGGAGACAGAGCTGAATAGTACGGGCGCTCGGGCGCAGGGGTATCAACAAGAACTCTCGACTCCGCTCACGCAGAATTTGACGGACGAGGAAGCAAACATGATGGATACATTGGGTATCGAGGTGGAAGAACGGAGACGACAGGTACTCGAGTTGGGCAGGGCGCGATCCGATGTAAGCCGTTCCGCTCGATCCACTCGTGATAATGTTGAATCTATGCATATTAGCTGGATGGCAGGAAGAACCTGATCGAAATCGAGTTGAACGAAAGTCTCCGTCGGCGACAGCGAGAGCTGCATGTTAAACTGGAAACTCTAGGGGAAACTACGAACGGGAATGACGTTTCGGCAGAGTCCCTTGATGCACGGAAACGGGAGCTTCGGTCGCTTGGTACCTCGATAGCGGCTGCGACTAAGCGTTCGCAAGGTATGAGCTCCGACAATCCCGCCGTTCGTCGCTTCTCATAAAGGAACACACGCAGATGCAGACAAGGACGTCGAAAGACTGAACGCAGAACTGCAAGAACTGCGTTCATCTTTGGAAAGGGGGCAACAGCAACAATCGGAAGATAGCCGGAACGTTACGAAGCTACAAAAGAACACAGAACGGTATCTTGCCAAAAAGCAAATGTTGACATCGCGCAAGGATGAATGTAATCGCAACATTCGTGATCTCGGGGTGCTACCTGAAGAGGCGTTTGAAAAGTACACGAACGAGAAGCTCGACCGGGTTCGTGATCCCAATTCGCATTTCAGAGCACAGGTCAGCTGACTTGTGTTCCGGTTGTCAGCTGGTCAAGAAACTTCATACCGTGAACGAGGGGCTGAAAAAGTTCGCACACGTGAATAAGAAAGCGTTCGAACAATACAACTCTTTCACGAAGCAACGAGATCAACTCTTGCAACGGCGCGAGGACCTCGATAACTCGGCTGCATCAATTGAGGAGCTCGTACAGGTGCTTGACCAGAGAAAGGACGAAGCGATCGAGCGGACGTTCAAGCAAGTGGCGAGTAACTTTGAGGAGGTGTTTGAGTGTTTGGTGCCCGCTGGTCGAGGTAGATTGATCATCCAACGACGAATAGACCAGGTCGGTTTCAAAGGGTCTTCCGTGGAGCAACTCCGTGCTTATGCTCGACTCAGGACGAAGAGGCAATGGACGAGGCGGATGACACTCAGCAAAGCACCATCGACAATTACACCGGCGTTGCTATAAAGGTATCGCTGGTTTGACCATGCATCGAAACGGTTGCTGAGAGCATTTGCAGGTGTCGTTCAACTCGAAGGTCGACGAGGGCTTGCGGATACAACAGCTGTCTGGTGGTCAGAAGTCGCTTGTTGCGCTCGCTACGGGTATGAGGCTCGTTTTTTGACTGTCGATGAGAGGATTGACACAATTCATTTGTAGTGTTTGCGATACAAAAGTGTGATCCTGCGCCGTTCTACCTGTTTGACGAGGTATGCAGGTTCCTCAGACGAGGAGACGCTATGACATTCATGCCGGAGCCAACAGATTGATGCCAACCTCGACGCTCAATACCGCACCGCTGTTGCAAGTAAGTGATCCCATTCCGTCTTTCTTGTCATTCTCAGTCGACACGTCTCCAGACATGATCAAGTCGCTTGCACATACGGCTCAGTTCATTACGACGACGTTCCGACCCGAGATGTTGGTCACCGCGGACAAATTCTACGGGGTCCTGTTCAACAACCAAAAAGTGAGTTCGATCCGGAGCATCAAACGAGAAGAGGCGATGGAGTTTGTGGATCAGGTGCGGCGTTTGTTCGTTTATGCGGTTGTGGGTCTGAGGCTAATCATTCTTGCAGGAGGCACAGGCACAGTGAAACACTGTCGTTTTACTTTCTCTTTGCACGCTCCGTGATTAGTAGTCGCCATGCGGCGAAGTTATTGTTATCGCTATTGATGGCTTTACTAAGCTTTTTGTACTACATTGTACTATTCGACTTATGATTCAGTGGGTGCGAGGTGTACTGGCAAGCAGCGCCGAGCTTCTTAGACTGCAACTTGTATTTTGATTCGGGTTGAACGACAGTACTCAGTGCCCTCTAGCTCGGAAGAGACTGGCAACAGACTCGGATGATATAATCACCAGTGACCAGGCACAGCCACCTCACACAAGCGGCAATTCCCGAACGAGATAGATTAGTGTTCGTGCAACCCCCACCTCGACGAACAAGGCCGAAGTTCAATCTCATCAAGGTAAGCAGCTGTTGTCGACGTCCACGCTCCCCAGCGACATCCTATTGGCGATGTGCGTGTGTAGGGTGGGTTTGATACCGAGATAAACGAGCGTCTGAGATGGATCGAGTGGGGTTGGGTTGGATGTCGCTCGTGGGCATGGGCTGTTGCGCAATGGATGCTTCGCCCGACCGGTTCTGACGTTTATCCTGCTAGACTTGAAATCACCCATCACTCATGGCCACCACGAAAACGACGAAGGGCAAGGCAGCAGGTGCGTGTAGAGGTCTGCTTGTTTTTGCATGACGAAACGGAGCGACGGTTACAGCCCCCGCTGGCAAGACCAGCAAAGATGTCAAGGCCAAGACGGCCAAAAAAGCTGCTCTGCAGGGCGTGCACTCTCATTCGGCGCGCAAGCAACGATTCTCGGTGACGTTCCGCCGACCCAAGACGCTCAAGCTCCCACGGAAACCCAAGTACGACCGGAAATCGATCTTCCATGCGCCAAGAATGGACGAGTTCCGTACGATCGTGTCGTGCGTGGCGGGTTTTTGTTGACTGAGTAGGACGGGACGGGACGCTGACGGGCGGGTAGACCTTTGAACACCGAATCGGCGATGAAGAAGATTGAAGAGCACAACACGCTGGTGTTCATCGTTGATCTTCGAGCGAACAAGCATCAGATCAAGGATGCTGTGAAGAAGCTATACGACGTGCAGGCTGCCAAAGTGAACACGCTCATTCGGTAAGTGCGACATGTGCGAGGCTACCAGGTATGCGAGGCTGAGGGGAGACGTTCAGACCGGACGGGAAGAAGAAGGCGTATGTGCGGCTTGCTGCCGACCACGACGCGCTGGATGTGGCCAACAAGGTGAGGCACAGTCGTGACGATGCGATGTTTGCGGGGCGCTGATCTGAGATGGTGCCATTAGATTGGTTTCATCTAAAGTGCCGGAGCCGCGGCGCCGGTTGTTTTGACGTGGTAGTATTGTCGATTATGTCTCATGCCTGTCTACCTGTCTACCTGTCTGTCTGTCTACATACAAGCAATACAACTACGAGTATGGGCCACGTCTCCGTCGTGAAATCGTTGCGAGGGCGTGAGGATGGGTCGGGTCGGGGGGAGGATGTTTGTTTTGTTTAATAATGGAATTGGCTAGGCGACGGGGCGGCGACGGTCGTGATGGGCCATCGCAGCAGGCTTCTGATCTCGACTTTTTTTCTTTTTTTTTCTCATTCCCCAGCCTCATCGCCGTCGCTGAGAGCTTTACAGTTTCAATTGGTTTTCCCACTGGCTCTGAAACAATCCGCGACGGCATAGATTCTCTTCGTTTTCTTGTCCATTTTGCTTTCTTGACAACTGCTGGCAGCTGCGCTCTGCAAGCCATCTACGCTCCTTTGCCCAACTCCTCGCTCTTCTAGATGCTTCTCTCCCTTCTCCTCCTCCTCCTCCTCCCCATCGTCGACGCTTCCCATTCCTCCTTCTCAAAGTCACATGCCCGACGTTCCCTCTCCCTCAAGCACAGGGAACCACAGGGCGGTCTCAGTCTTGATCTCGGTCGGTCCTCTCCCGCTTCCCTAACCCCGCGCTCACAGTCTTTCCAGGTAACCTGACCGACAGCCTTGGCAACCTACTCGGCGGCCAGAGCACGAACTCGACTTCTTCCGTCCTCCCCGCTTCGTCGACCCAGCTTCCTTCGTCGACCTCCTCCAGCTCCTGTGGTGGATTGCTTGGCCAAGGCCTTGGTTGCTCTCCGACGCCGACGCCGACAACCTCGCCAACCACCTCGTCGTCCCCAACACCCACGTCGACCCCCACTCCCACTCCGAGTTCGCCGTGTGGTCTCTTGAGTTTGGGTCTGCTCTGTCCTGACTCGGTGACTTCTTCTACATCTACGACGACGAGCTCTTCGACCCCTTCTCCCACGTCGACTTCTAGTACGCCTCCACCGTCGACCCCATCCCCCTCGCCAACGTCGTGTAAAGGTCTCTTGGGCTTGGGTCTGCTCTGTCCTGACTCGGTGACTTCTAGTACACCTACGACGACGAGCTCTTCGACCCCTACTCCCACATCAACTTCGAGTACGCCTCCACCGTCGACCCCATCCCCCTCGCCAAGTACTTCGTGTAATGGTCTCTTGGGTTTGCTCTGTCCTGACTCGTCGACTTCTACAACGACGAGCTCCTCGACCCCTTCTCCCGCATCGACTTCGAGTACACCTCCAACGACGCCCCCTCCTCCGTTGACTTCTAGTACCTCCACATCGACGACCCCCGCTCCCTCTCCGAGTTCGACGTGTAATGGTCTCTTGAGTCTGGGTCTGCTCTGTCCTGACTCGTCGACTTCTACTACACCTACAACGACGAGCTCCTCGACCCCTTCTCCCACCTCGACTTCTAGTACGCCTCCAACGACGCCCCCTCCTCCGTCGACCCCCACTCCCACTCCGAGCTCGACGTGTGATGATCTCCTTGGTTTGGGTCTGCTCTGTCCTGACTCGTCGACTTCATCTACATCTACGACGACGAGCTTTTCGACTCCTCCTCTCATACCGACTTCTAGTACCTCCACATCGACGACCCCCCCTTTGCCAAATACGCCGTGTATCTGGGGTTTGGGTCGGCTTTGTCCTGGTGAGCCGACTTCCTCTACGTCTACAACGTCGACCCCTCCACCCTCCCCGACTCCCACTACATCAACGACCCCCCCTGTTCCTTCTCCGACTTCCACTTCATTGTCTTCGACGGACACATGGCCTTTGGCGCTTCCACCGTTGAGTACTAGTTCAAGGTATGTGATATATATCACCATGCATTTCATCGAACTAACGTTTCGAATTCGATTGCGAAAAGCCCACCTCCCCACCTTCACACCACAACCACTTCTTCAACATCCACCACACCCACATCTTTCACTCCTACGTCCACTAGCTCTAGCTCGTCGTCCACTAATTCCAACTTCAACTACTTGTCCTCAATTTCCTCGCTTTTGCTTAATAGCGTTCCGCCAAAGCTTCCGCCGACGTTCACCGATCCAGACCTGCCCACAACATCTCTTCCGTTGTTTTCGGTACCGCCTTCGGCCTCTCCTTCCCTTCCCCCCCTCCCTAGTGGATTGCCCAGCAGCATCCTGCCGCAACCCGTGCTCGACGTCAATAGCCTTCCGAGTACCGATGTCATGATCACTATTTTGTTCAACAATTCGCTCAACTGGCAATTTGTGGCGCAAAATGCAGATTCTGCGGGCCAGTTTTTCGAGTACTTTCCTACTGTGATCTCTACGGCCCTTGGCATCAATGGTATGTTTTTCAAGTGTATTGATCCGTCCGCCAAATTAATTACGTGTTAGTCGGAGACGTTCATAACTACGAACTGTCCGTTTATGAGCCCTCGTCATACAGCGGGCCAGCGGATGTGGACAAACTGTTAACGACCTGGAAAGGTTACATCCCAAAAGACGACGTTTCCCCACTTGCCAGCCTTATCGCGAACCAGAAATCCAGCTTCTATACTGCTCAACTTGGCACCATCCCCACGGAGCTAGCACAGTGTGTCGATCCGACCTTCCAACTGAATTCCATTCAAGGTCCGACACCTGGTAGTGGAAGCAGCAACAGCGGCGGGACTTCGTCAAGTGGATCTAATGTTCGCCAGGACGCTATCATCGGTGTCGTCAGCTCCCTTGGTGCCGTAGCACTCCTGATCGTGGCGTATGTGGGCTACAAGGCCTACCAAAGGCGCCAAGCGACTGGCCATGGACGTCTCACAGAGGCCACGGGCCACGTTGGTGTACGACCGGAGGGCCAAGAGTTCGATCGAGACAGCGTCGGCGGTCAACGGCGAAGGAGCTTCTATTACGCGGAAGACAGTTTGAGGGGCTACCAGTCCTCGCATGCAGACGAAGACGGTTACGATCACCACGTTACAAGCGTACGAGAACGCCGCCCGATTCAACCAGGCACAATTTCCACACCCATCTTGCGCGAGAGCACGATGAACTGGTGATCCATGCCATGCTTCAATTTCGTCTTGGTTTTGCACTCTTTTGCTGGAACGCATCACCCTCCCATACCCCTTGTCTTTTGCGCCTCTAAACACCCACATCAAGAACATTATCTTTATAAGTCTTTTTGCTTTCTATCATTGTCATTTTTTTTCGCTTCGAGGTCTCTTGGCTCTTGTTCCTGCATTGCTGGATTCTTTTACTAAGTGCCTTATTTGTGCATTTTCCGACGTGCTTAGGTAGGTTGCGAGGGAGTTCTGGCTCAGTTGTTTAACGCAGTCGACGGGCTCCCCGTTGCCGACCTTTTTGTCTAAAAAAATGGCCCGAGGGGTATATGATCGGCCGTTGACATGTGTACTTATGCAAAATTGCAATAACGTCGGGCTGGCCTGCGCTTCTTTTCTAGGACGTGCAGGTGCTTCGGCGTTTTTACATGTAGTCATGGGACGATCTTGCCGTGTCGGTGCGGCGCGTGTGCAACCAATAGAATACTTACTATAGCTCATCTTTCCGTTGGCGTCCCCCTGGCTGTTGTTTGTTCTCTAGTTGAGTCCTCGACATGTTGTTTTATTTCTGTCACTGTTTCTTGACCTGACATCGTTACTAATGTTTGAGGGTTGCCCCCTCTGTGACCGAATGATATGGGGGATTTAATATATTCCGAGCGCGTATATTTTCAACAGAGCAAATGGAAACGCGGATCTGCGAGGGCGAAGGGACTCGCGAGTGAGCGCACTCCACCATCGATCGACAGTCACACGCAGAAAGAAAAGGAAAAGAAGACGGTCTACTATGATTCTAGTCCGACCCAGGCTGGCGCGCGACTCTCGTCAAGAACCGTTCGAGGACCGCCTTGCCTCGCCGGAGGTTGGCGAGCGAGATACGCTCGTTGGGCAGATGCGCGCGGTCCTTTTTAAAAAAAAGAGAAACTGAGTGTTCGGTTGACGCATATATACAACGCGAGACACGCACGGAACTCTGACCGAGCGGGAGGTGAAGTGCGCGGCATCCAAACAGCTTTTCGAGGCACGGCACGGAAGGGATGGACTAAAAGGTGAGGAGGGAGAAAGAGGGGTCAGCGGGCGGTGACTGCATATACGCTTGCAACACGGAACAGTAAATACGTACGCCGCCCTCACGAATACGCAGGGGTTCGACGCCCCATTCGTCCCGCACGGCCGATTCGAGCGCTTTGAACCACGGATCGTCGAGGTCGCCTAGCCACCAGTCCGCAGTGTGGTTGATGGTAACCTGATCAGTGTGAATACGCATGAATTATGAACGACGGTCATCACGAAAGGTTGAGGAAAGGACGCACTTCGAGCTTGTTTGGCGACTGGAACGCACCAAAGGAGGCGTTGAGATGGGAGACGAGCGAGGTCGAGACCGTCTCTAGATCTTGGTCTGGCACGATGCGTAACGATAACTTGGTCGTCACCGTTCCGGGAATGACGGTCGGATCTAATGTCGATCTATGGACACGACAATCGGTGGCGGTCAATCACAGAAACTTACTTCCAGGGCCAGAGACCGAGATCTTGTGGACGGTGAGTGAGGGTTCGCGCCACCGTGAGGAGAGGACGGAAGCAGGGCTGTTTGCTACCGACGACAACTGCTCGTAGAGTCGTTCTTCGTCTTCAGTTTGAGGGCGAACACTATCGTCTGAGATCACAATGAGACCAGAACAGAGATATAATACAGATCAAATGACACACAGAAACCTGTGATCGCAACTTTGTGCTGACCATCCGTTAGCGTTGCAAGTAGGCGGATCCTAGAGATGAACTTGTCCGAGAAGGGCTGCACTATTATTGGACACGAACTCACGTGTCGAGCATGGGTTCTGTCCCGACTCCTCCTTCGATGCCAGAATGCTGATCCGGAGCGCCACTGGTAATCTAAGCGATGTCTAAAGCAAAAAGCCGACGCTTGATCTCGGGTACATACCTCCACAGTAGCATGGACAACCCCACGCAACCCATACGTGATGCATGGCGGATACTCTGTTATCCAAGTAGAGTTGCTGCACGGATGAATCAGAAAGGCTCAATCGGTGTATACGTGACGATGATACCTGAGCAAGATAGCGTCGATATCCCCGATTTGCGACTGGATGAATGAGGATGTGTAAAGTGCACAAAATGATCGAGTCAAACCTTGTGCGCCGAGACGGCATCCATGAATCCGGGACTACCTGCCTCTTCCTCGCCCTCAATCAAAAATACCAGGTCGACACCGAGAGCCCGTTTCCTCAACAACTCGGCGGCAGCGCACGCCACCGCCATGACCGGACCCTTGTCGTCTGTAACACCACGGCCATACAGGTATCCATTTCTTCCAGTAACAGTGAACGGGTCAGAGTCCCAGCCCTCAAGAGGAGCTGAGATGACGTCGTAATGGCTGAAGAGACTTTAGAGCAAGCAAGACGGAAAAGAAATTTACTGGTCTACCCATAAAACAATATCCGAGGCTTTGGATGTTTGCCTTGGGTTCCGTGGAAAATGGACAACACCAGTGGACTTCCGTTCTCTCCAGTTGGTAACTGTTCAAAGTCAGAAATCGTTTGCGACTTATTGTACACAAGAGCCTTACCAGCGTGGACTCGGCGCCGAGTTGGTGCAGACATTTTTTCAGCCAAGTAGCTGCCTGACGGCAATCCTCATGATGCAAAGGATCAGAGCTGACGCTTGGGATAGAAACAAAGGTTGACAGTGTGTAAGTCATGATGTCTGCATGACTCTAAGTAATATGGAGTTCAGATCACAGGCCACGTACCATGACCATCGTCTTCAGTTTCAGAGAGACTGTTCTGAAAAAGTGGGACAAGGGTTGATGACAAGTCGATGTCCCAAATCTGGTAGAACGTGAGGTATGATCGCCAAACGGCAAGCTGAATCTCACCTTCACAATTCCGTCGTTAGCACCGGATACTAGTACGAATCCATTTCCCTGCGTCGAACGGGTGACAATCGATGAAAGGACGATCCCTCCGTGTGCCCTCCACGACGCGGTGCAATCATATGTGGGCGACCACCGCTTGTATTCATAAAGTTCAATGCATCTGGATGCCCTAATAACTTTGAAGACCAACCTGAATTTGCCCATTCGACGAACAAGTATAAAGATTGGAATGCAACATTGACAGTGATAATATGTCGTGGTTCTGGATGCATGATGAGCATTTGCATGAACATGTGCAAAGGTCGTTTGGACCGACCTCCTGGATTATCATACTCCGAACAAGCGTCCGAGTCTCCAGATCGAAGACCTGAACGTATCCTTCTTGACAACCGGCAAAGATGGTATCGCCCGTAACCGCAAGGGACAAAACGGCGCCATGATTACATTCGAACGTGTGCTTCAGCACTGGACCGTCGGAAGTGCACGTCCATATCTGGCGTGAGGTAAGTATGGTCATCCTCGGATCATGTATGACCGACCTTGACTGTCTCGTCGCCACTACCTGTCAACAGGTGATAGGTTGCCTCAAGTTGTACGGCAGTGTCATCAGAACCTGTTCTCTGAGATGGCATCATCGCCATACAATATACATATCCAAAGTGTGCAGAATCAAGAACGTTTGAAGCAGGAATTTCAATCACGTCCTTGCAGCAAGGACTTGCATCCAAGGGAGGTGAAAAACTGAGATTGTTTGCCAGGAGATCGGCGGGCTTGTGAGTGTATTGGGGATAGCTATCAAAGAATTTGTGCACTCTGCGAGTTGGAGTGGATCCACCAGATTGATCCCGGGTTGTTCGACCTACAGTTCGCTGACCGAAGTCAAACCATTGTAGCGAAGTATTCTGGCAGCCGAGGTAAATGGTCCGCAGGATAGGATTCCAAGCAAGAGAAAAGAGGTCGCCAGCCCCGTTCTCTAGATAGGGGTTCAGAACATATATCGCAGCGAACGTCTCTGTGGACCATATCTAATCGGATCAACTTGAGAATGATCGCGGTAGAACAACAGCACACACCCTAACAGTACTATCGCCTGCGATACATCAGAAACCTGATGCCGAATAAGCGGGAAATGCCTACCCGAAGCGCTGAACAACCATCGTTTCTGTTCTGCAAGTTCCAAAGCGAGAATGCTTCCCGTATGGCCACGGAGACTAGTTTTGAGTGTGTACGATTGCTTGTCCCAAACCTACTGGAATTGGGGAAGTAGTAAACGAAATAAAAAGGGAACTGACCGATATATCTTGACACTGGCCACCGACGAAGATGTGCTGGGCATCTGCTATCAGACTGAGGACGGACTTGTTTTCGTCGCTCAAAGAATGCAACATTCGTGGAGACGAGAGCGAGGGTGCAGGTTTGCTCACGGAGGCTTTGGAGCAGGACACGATCAGTGTTATTCGGATGATCACGGACAAATAATTCACGTACGCGAAGGCACTTTTACGTTCATCTCTCCTGCAGAACGGTTGCGTGAAGAGCCAGATTGGATGGCCTGTGACACTTTTTTTGGAGGCTCCGTTTGTATCCGCGTTGGAACGAAAGACGAGGAGGTCATGAAAGTACTGTAATATGATGAAAGAAGCTGTCACAAACTTGAGGTTCAGCACCGACCGCCACTTGGTCAGCGACTCGTTGAATGGCGTCAGAGAAGGCGAGATTGGCGAAAGAAAAGGTGAGCGTCAGAAAACCCCCTACATCTCTTACGACTTGATTTCACGGCTTGGCTGGCAGGGAAATGCAGCGTTCAAGGTTGCCGACTATCCGAGCGCCGTTGGCCACTACACCGAAGCCATCCTTGCCGACAGTTCTGACCAGACGTTCTTCCTCAACCGCGCGGCTGCGTATCTCAAACTAGGCAAGTACGTCCATCGCAAATCCATCCCAAAACTGCTCGATACGGCTGACCACTTGCTCGGCAGATCCGAGGATGCGGAGAGGGACTGCATCAAGGTTTTGCAGCTGAACCCCAATAATGTCAAAGCACTCTTCAGAAGGAGTCAAGCGCGGAGAGCTCTTGAGAACCTGGATGGCGCGCAGGCTGGTATGAAACAATGCCAAGTCAAGTCAAATATTAGCTGATGCATTATAGACCTGGACAAAGCCCTAGCTCTAGAGCCCACGAACGAATCAGTCAAGAATGAGATACTCGAGCTCGGGAAGCTATTACAGCAACGAAAACTCAAGCAAGGACCAAAGCATACCGTAGGTTTCCACCCCTGACGGACTCAGAGCTGGATTCTCAAAGTTTACAGATTGTTGAAAAGAGCACCACTCCAAAACGACGTCGAGTTCCCATTGAGATAGTTGAAGCCGACGCACGCCCGTCCTATGAGACACAAACCGCCAAGGCTTCTAGAGGAAAAGATACGGATCTGCTTCAGCCAGTCTCATCGCGGCCATTGAGGCAGGAAGGTGGATCCACTACGACACCAGTTCCTGCATCCAAACCACAGACGTTCGAGGACGCCAAACAGGCACGCAAAGAATCCAAGCCAGCGAGAGTATCAGGTGGGATATTCCGCCCTGCAGGAAACCACACAATCGTCAGCAGGACACCGAGTGAGGGCGTGTCTTTGACGCGAGAATCTACGCCACGACCCGCCCCGAGCACACCCCCTGAAAAGCTTCCGACCACGCTATTTCAGTTCACCAAGACTTGGGAGTCCCTGGAGTTGGACAGAGACAAATGGAACCTAATTCGTGTAAGGTACCGTATGGGAAATGTGCTGCGCGAAACTAAGCATTTCGATACAGACGATTCCTTCGTCATCCATCCCAGCACTGTTTCAAGTCTCGCTGGAACCCGAGCTGCTTAAATCCATATTGCACACGTTTGAGGCGGTGCTCGAGCAGGACATGGCTCCAGACACGAGAGATGTCGTAAGAAGTTACTTGACAGCCTTTACCAAGGTGCAAAGATTTGGTTCGGTGATGATGTTCATGGACAGAAAGGAGAGGCAGCTACTCGAGAAGTTAGTGCGGTAGTGTAGTTCTTTGTAAGTAGCAATTACACATCTACTACCTTGCCTGGGTTGCATGGCAGGTTACATTGGGATTGATAATTATCGACTTGCCCGGGTCGTAAATTTCACATTCTCCTCATGTTTTCATTCTGGCATGGAAATACTTGTATGTGAATCTAGGATGTAATCATGTATTACAAGATGAGTCACAACTAAATTATGAATGGTCTAACTACAAGATTCCACAGGAGTACCATTAGGGTACCCCATGGATTCTGTATGAAACTGATGACATCGCGCTCGACCTGGGCCACGCTCTCCATGATTTGAGCCACGCTCTGCTGGATCTGGATCACTTCTCCCCGAATCTGAACCACTTCTCCCCGGATTTGGACCACTTCTTGTTCTGTCCGCGCCATGGTCTCCCGAGTTTGGCCCACTTCTCCCCGGATCTGGACCACGTCTTGTTCCGTCCGTGCCACGGTCTCCCGGATTTGGCCTACATCGCGCTGGACTTGGTCCACGTTCTGCCGGATCTGGACAAATTCTGTTGTCCTTCGTTCCGTCCGGGCCATGCTTGCTTCGGTCTGAGCAGCACTTGCCTCTGTCCGAGCAGCACTGCAATGCCTCTGTCTGGGCAGCACTTGCCTCTGTCCGAGCAGCACTTGCCTCTGTCCTTGATATCATCCGGGTTGTTTCCACATCGCGTTCTCTTGCCGAATTTAACTGCAGAGGTACGTGTCAATAAAGGAAATAAGTGAGATAAGTGAGTGAAGGCCACACTACCTGCGCATCAATACTATGATTGTCCGCTCCATCTGAATCGGTCTGTGCCGCGTTGCTGAATAGATGGTCACTTAAATGAATAAAGAACACCTGAAGAACTTACACAGCAGGGCGACACATGATAACAAAGAAAGTGGTTGGACGAGAAAGACGGCGGTTGAATTTGTTCCGATGCATTGCCAGTTCACTTTGGAATGCTGCAATCACTGTTCCAACAATTAGGGGTAATTTCATACAGACTTACATAATCACTTTACATATGTGGTCGCGTCAAGGTTATTTTCTCTTGTCCGATGCGACGCCTCAACAGAAACAAGTCACACAAGGTCGGTCTATAATTTTGCACGTCTTCAACGCGTCGACGACTCTCGCGCAGGTTCCCAATGTCAAACTTCGACCCCCACCACCCACCACCCGCGTGCTCGACGCGTCTTGTGACCGTCTCTCAGACTCTTCCGACGCGCCTCCAAACGCGAGCATGGTTGACCTTTGTCCGAGACCCTTCAGAGGCGTCACCATCTGTGCGACAGGAACAATGGACAAGGTCCGTCTCTCCATCCGGACTCGGTGCCTCGCCTGACGGCTTTCTTTAGCCAACCTTGTTTAAAATGGCATTTGAGCTCGGTGCAGTCTCCACTAGCGACTTCACCGACCGCGTTACCCATCTGATCGCCGACTCGCACGGGGGTGCCAAGTACTTGGTGCGTCTCCTTGACCCACAAGTCTTCGTCGCCGCTCACCTTCGCAGTGTGCCCTCGAGCGCAAGATACCCATCATAATTCCAGACTGGATTACAGAGGCACACACCATTTGGTTACGCGGTGACGACGTCGATGTGGCGCAAGTGCGAGCCTTCCCTTTCGTCTGTCTCGTCGGGCTCACCCACCGTCACAGGGCATAGCCAAGTATCGACTACCCATATTCTCAGGCGTCGTATTATCCCTCTCTGGCATCGAAGACGTCCAACGACGCACCGAGATACACCGTCTATTGACAGATCATCAGGGAACTTATCTCAAAAACCTTGAGCGGCCTGTCAGGGTCACCCATCTTCTGTGCTCGGGCGACACAGAAACCGACAAGATGAAGTATGCCGAAAAGTTCAATAAGCGCAAAGAGGCACACATTCACCTCGTTTGGGAGGAGTGGTTCTGGGACTGTCTTGAGTTTGGCGGTGGGCCATGTCTCCGTTTTCATGTAACCCCTTCACTGATACCTCTTAAAAGGTAGATTCGACGAAAGAAAGTATCAAGTGAATAGACCCAGACCAGAACGAAAATCCCTACAAGACAGTGGGTAACTGTTCCTCCTAGTCTTTCGTGATCCTTGAATACGTATCATTATCTAGATCCTCCTCCTTCGCTTCCCGCTCGAAGCTCAGCCTCAGGTTCCCACATAAATTCCGATGTGCCAGTAGATGGTATTGATCATCTAAAGCGATCAAAGGTCGTTGTCCCTGCTGGCAGCTTCTCTGTCATAAATTACCTCCAAATCGACGCCGAGGAAGAGGAAATGGCTGTCATCGACAAACCAGTTCCCTCTGTGACCCTGCAACTTTGGCAAAGTCTTCTCAAACCTCGAGGATTTGAACTTACTGGCGGGAAGCTCGTCCGGAGTCCTTCCAAGTCGCAGGTTACGCAGTCGCCGCCTTCGACGCCGACACGACCACTTATCCGGCCGAACGTGACCAATCGTACCGGAATTGGCGTCCAACTTGGCAAAGAAAGGGAGAAAGAGAGCGTCATATCGTCCTTTAGACGAGCAAACTCATTTGCCCCCGTTCTTGTGAACGAGAGTGCCATTCGGCAGCCGTTTCGGCGGAACACGATGTGTCCGTTGGTTTGCCCCGGTGAAGCAGAAGGTAGGGATCCGTCTGATCTAGTTCAACAAGGACATGCACCCGTCCCGAGTCTCTTCTCTGGGTACAGTTTTCGTCTTCTTGGTGAGGCGCGTTGTCCGAACGTCCGATTCGCAATTGAAAACGGTGGTGGTGTCGTGACGGACGATGATACTGGAGAATCGGATATTATTATTGTGAGATTGATAAGGTGTGTTCCCACCCCAAATGTTCGCCGTTCCTCGATTCAAACGTTTCCACTAATCACCCTGGGGATAACCTACAGTGGAAGCAAACTCTATCGCGACGAAATCGACGACTGTATACGGGCCAAGTACAGAACGGAATGCTGGTTGGAACATTCCGTATTCCACGAACGAATATGTGAACCAGACGAAAATGTATCCTTCACCCCACTTAGGATCACGACCCCGGTGCCTGGTATGTCATCGTCAAATGCACATCGTTCTTTGATTGATCACTGGTGTCGCGCATGGGCATAGACTCAGAAAATATTAAACTGAGCTTGTCTAGTCTAGATCAGTCTGAACTGTGTTGGATTCGGCGTCTCGTTAGGGCGGTCGGTTCGTTCTCCTTTGTTTTCTCCATACCTAATGGTCACCATCACGCTCGTACCCAGGGATAACTCTTGAGCCGACATTCTCTCGCCGTTCGACGCACCTTCTTTGCCCCAATGGGGCAGGTACCAAATTTAACAAAGCATTGGAGTGGCGCATTCCGGTCATTTCCTTGGCATGGTTGAAAGACATTGCTAGGACGGGGACGATTCCATCCGTGGATGAATACCTTGTGGGAGGATCTCACGTGGGATTGACTGTCGGTGAAGATGTTCTCGGGTACGCTCAGCAGCTAGATCCAGTTCCGGCGGTAGGGAGAGACAAGGGAAAGGGTAGGGAGAAAGATGTGGATTGTCAAATGGTAGATATCACGGATGGTAACATAATTCATGTCAACCTTTCCTTGCTTTACTGTGCTCATCCCCGCCAAGATCCTGTGTCCGACAGACTCATGTTCGTCAAGAACGCAGGTCTTCTCCGAGATACCGCACCTCGAAAACCGGATGCACTGCATGATGAGATGTTAGAGCCAATGTGTTCCCCAGTCGACGGACTGTTTGGGAAACCGAAATTTCTAACTCACGAGTCGGATCCACCAGAAGAAGAGGATACTCACGGAAACCTTCCTGCGACCTCCCCTTCCCCTTCCCCAGTCCCACCTCCTTTGAGCAGCTCTCCGGCCCCCGCCGAGTTTGAGTTGCCTCCTTCCAAACCCACCCCTCCCTGTTCTGTTCTCCTAGTATCTGCGCCGTTCACTCCCCCGTGCCAACCTCGGCGCTCAGTTCAGGACACCAACGCCAAAATTCATGCTCTGGCCCAACCTTCGGCGGAAGCGCAAGTCCAAATTCCATCCTCGACGTCACCCTCGCCGATGAAACTCCCCCCTTCGAGTTCGATACCCAACGCATTCGCCTCGTCCTCGCCTGCGCGTCTTCCAGACCCGAACGTCATTGCGAGAGCGCTCCACGAGAGCCTAACGTCATTATTAGGGAAGCGGCCCATCGCGGAGGAAGACGAAACTATGGAAGACGTTGGCGCGGCGGGCGGCGGGAAGAAGGGGAAGCGAATACGACCTGGCTGTAACGTAGGTGTACTTGGCTGCTCGACATTCTGTTCGTGCTCACGCTTTTATTTCTGTATTGTACGTGCAGATGCCATCACGGCAAGTGTCTCACGAGAACGTCGTATCTCCCCCTCGTCTTGTTGTTCCACCGCCGGTCCCTCTGGGAGACGTCGACATGAGCCTGTTAGATGGGTTGGGAACCTGTGGGCTGAGATCGACAGAGGAAAGCCTGAGGGTGACATATGAAGATCCGGGACAGGCTGAAGAGAGGCGGCGATTGTTGAAGATGTTGGGGGAGGATGCTGGGGAGAGTGGAGTGAGCGCCGCTGGGGCTGGCGATGTAAGTAGAACCCGACGGTCTAAACGTGCAAAGGCAAAAGTTCCTGGATTTTAGGTGAGAGACATGGTGTAGAACAGTATATTGGTTGTGCAGTACATTTATGTTTGGATGGCCACAGGCCTCTACGCGGGCAATATCCATCGATCGATCTCGCGTCTGACTCAGTCATCTTCGCGTTTCCTACTTGACTTTGCTAATACTTCAACTTACATTTGCTAGTAATCCAAGAAGTTGACCAGACAAGAAGTAGGATCCTTCACCTCCACGGATCAAATAATACCTTTCCGCATCTTCCCTTGTCAAAATCGTCGTACGTCTGCACCGCGACATCAAACCCAACCACTTTATCCACCAGGCTCACCTCACCTCCGACATCACCAAAGATGTCTTGCCTTCGGAGTAGCAAGTCGAGCGCCATGGGGAACATTGCCCGCACTGGGCATCGCCCAAAATCAAGCGACACGTTCTTTCCATACAGCTCCCGACCAGTGTAGGGCACTCGCTCCTCTCCGTGTACCCCCACAGATGTGATGCACCCGAATGGTCTCACTAACTCGTACGCGAGTGACAACGCACTCGTGTTTCCGACGACCTGTATCACAAATATCAACCATAAAAACGTTAGTACAGAAGATATCACGCGTACCTCCAAAACAAAATTGCATCCAATGCCTTCCGTCCATGTCGTCACGATATTCTTGCTCGCTGTGATATCTGACACCTCCAGATGGCCATTTCTCTCCTTGCCATATGCCTGCGAGACTTTCGCATAAATGGATTCCACTTTCTTGCGTCGCATTTCCGTCGGGTCGATTGCGACAATCCGGAACTCGGCATCCCTTGCATAAAGCATGTCTAGCAATGCGATGAGCGCGCACTATCCCCGTTCAAAGATAGATCAACAATTGTGCCAGATCCAGTAAGCCATTCAATGACTTACCACCCCCACCGGTCCAAGACCAACAACTGCAATCGTCAACGCCTTGTCTTCTGGCTTCAACGAGACAGGAAGACCACTCTCCAGTGCAGCAGCTCCAGCACTCTGAGGGTACGGCCTCGACGTCAACACCGGCTGCATCTTTGGATGGTTCAATGCCTGAAAGGCTGCAAATACGCCAGTTGGTAAGATATCGCATAGCAAGAGCAACGACGAGTCAGCAAGTTTGCCGATCGTCTGTTCAGTCTCTTGGTCGGGACGCGCGGAGACGGAAGAAATTTCGTCGAGATTGTAGAGCGTACCACCCGCACGCGGAACGCGAACATACTGAGCTTGTCCACCCGGAGTAGACGGTATCCCGAAAAGTCGGCTTTCGACACATCTGCAAGTGAATCCAACGCGGCAGTAACTAGTGGAAGAATTTATGGTATTCATTTGAAAGGAAACATAAACATCAAGTTCAAAAACGCACTGGCATTCTCCACAGGACACGGTGAACGGCGAGACAACTTTATCTCCGACTATAAGAGTAGAGTATAGACGTGGCCGACCTGTCGCTTCTGGTCGGAAGTTTGCACCGAGTGCGACCACTTCTCCGATGAACTC
Source organism: Leccinum boreale (assembly GCA_038092235.1). Lineage (NCBI taxonomy): Eukaryota > Fungi > Basidiomycota > Agaricomycetes > Boletales > Boletaceae > Leccinum > Leccinum boreale. Next base: position 26,062 of record JBBPPX010000133.1, read on the forward strand.
GTGTCCACAGACAGCGCTGATCGATATCGTTCTTGTCACAATTCCTGGATCTTTAATAGACAACGTACGGTTCTGTTATACCCCCATGACCACGGTAGATATGCAGATCGCTTCCACACAACCCTGCAAGCTAGAGTTCAAGAGTCTGAGGAAAGGAAGACACATGTTTAAAGGGTACTATGTACGTACCTTAACTTTGACGATTGCATCGTCCGGATGTTCTATTCTGTAAGACTACTATCAGCACCCTGATTAACAAACCGCATGTCCCAGGAAACGTTGTCATCATGCTGAGCGGCACCCGCATGATGACTCACAGTGAAAGTTTCGTCGCACTCACTTTGGGATAGGGACTTCCTCGACACGAATATCGTACGCGGGAGGGTGCCAAAGTATCGCTGATTGCATCATGGTGACTGACGAGTCTAATCGAAGATACAGATAATACTACTAGCCTGAGAGGTTATAAATAATCATTATGATCACGGTATCGCCGCTTTCAAGTTGCGCGCAACCTCCACCAATCCACTGGTGTATGACGCACCGGCACTGCGGCCCGCCCATCACCCGATCCCGCTGACATTCCCGGTTCATTTATTCCAACCCGCCTTGCAATGTATGCCAGTGACCGTTACACGTGATACTTATCCTGTAGGTATATAAGAGCGACTGCTCTCACTCCTGTTTCACACAACTTGAATTTTACGCCCCATTCACATTCTGTCGACAGTCGCCTTCAAGTTACTTTGACTCGGAGTGTTGGCACTGTAGTGCCTTATTGACTGGCTCCCTACAGTCTACTACCAGTGAGGACTCAGACAAAGATCTGACAAGATGGTGGAATGTACAGGCCGAGGGTGCTGGTGAGTACTGAGGGAACCCAGTAACACAGACGCCACCGACTCTCCCAGAGTCCCAGGTCGATCGAACCTGGTTCAGGGATCTCACCGCGCGACTCAGACAAGTGAAACAAGATGTTCGAGAATCCGATATCCAGGGCCCAGGGGTGTAATGGTGGCAGACAATTAGCTGGCGACGCGAGAGTTCAGAACACTCGTTGGTCGGATGCACAAATAATTAAACATACGCTACGGCGGCGGCGGCGCTCGCCGGGAAGTGCAAGCGCGAGTCCACCACCAGGCCATTCATCAGTATGATCAGGGTGTAACTTGTAAGTATGACATGCGAACCTGTATCTCACGGCCGTGGCAGCTGAAGGATACATATCTGGGCAGGTGTGCGCATGATTGGCGCATGATCACTGATTGCCACTGTCGCCCGCAGCACAAAATTTTCGGACACAAAGTCCGATGATGGCGATTCCCCGAGTCCCTCGTCGTTCCTAGCCTGAGGCCATTACCCGATGCATGATGCATGATCGCTAAAAAAAAAGGTCACTCACTCTCTTTTCTGTGTCCGAGGGGACGTCGAGGCGAATTCCAACGCTGTGACGAATTCCGATCGTCCGGACAACTTTAAGGTGCGTTTTTACTCCTAGTAGAGGTTGGACGGAGGGCAACCTATAGCTAAACCTCGATCGCCTTACCTTCACTGTACCATGAATGTCTCAAGCAAGCAAAATAACTCGGCGGGCGATTCTTAAGGCAATGTCCGGTTTCGCATCTACATATATATCCCCTGACCGTGAGGTGAATGCGGCTTTAATCAAGGCAATTACGGCATGCACCAATCAGTAAGTACCTGAATTCCATAAGTACCGTTTCATACCCTCCGAGGGCTCTCCGTCTCCCAGATCCATCCAGTCATGGCGTCAAGCGACAGTCAGATGATCGGTGTCGTGCTCATCGTCCGTCACGGCGATCGACAGGGTTTTTATCAAAGCCCTACGACCTATACTGCGACCGCCACCCAAATCACACCCTTAGGCAACGTAAGTCATCTATACCTCTCGCTGATAAATATTATCGACAGACTCACCAACTCGTTCTAGGAACAAGAGTTCCTGCTGGGCCAGCTTTTACAGTCAAAATACTTGAACTCCTCCTCCCCCTCATACATTCCTGGAATGAGTACTGGTCTCTTTGACCAGTTTCAAGTTGACATCCGCGCAGACCTGGGTGGTGAAAGTGGTGTCGTGTATGATTCATGTGTTTCGCTCACTCAGGGTCTCTGGCCTGCCACGCCCGATAATAACATCACGATCGCAAATGGCACGACGATCGTCGCTCCGCTCGGGGGATATCAGGTTCGTGCATCTGCTTTGGCTGCGATGTTTCGGCTGATACACATTCGACTGAATTACGTTTAACAATCGTTAGTATGTCCCCAGTAAGTTGTCAGCAGCGCATCCTGTGATGGTGTGTTAATCCAGGAGTCAAGTCGATGCCGTGAACCCCAATTTAGATGTCTCTCTGGAAGGATTCTTGGATTGCAATGTCAGTGTCCTCCGGTATCCTCCTTTTGTCAACATACTGAATTGGTCGAAGACGTTTGACGCGCGTACGACCCACTTTTACAATTCAGAAGGGTTTCAGCAGATGGCCAATCAAAGTGCCGCCTTCCTTGAGCTCCTTCCCCCTTACCTGGACGGACGATCGGTCAGCCTGGAAAACATGGTACGAATCACTCTTTCTAAATGTGGTCTTTTGCATCGAATCTAACGTGCTCACAGTGGAACGTACGTTGAAATTGCATCACTTGCTTCGCACGCGAGATGAATTCTTCTCCCCAGATCTATGATTACATGAATGTCAACAGCATTCACAACGCCACGTTCGCTGCGGCCATTCCACCCACCTTCCTCGAACAAGTAAGAGCCCTTGCAAACTGGCATGAATACAATGTCTTCACGGACACGAGCGCATCTGGGATCGGGAACAGTGAGCAGCCATGTCACACGTACTTATTGTTTGAGCCCACACATCCGATCCAGTCGCTGGCCAGGCCATCGTCCCATCCATTCTCAACGCGTTTGAGGACATCGTGAACACGACGAACCCCGTCAAAATGATGATCACTGCCATCGCATACAAACCTTTCCTGTCACTGTTCAACATGATAGGCGTGGCAGCTGCCAACCCACAACTGGCTGGAATAGGCGAGTGTTTGTGTCGCGACCGTTATGTCCCCACTGAGCCGCATACCGTATGATAGTGGACTATGCCTCCGCTGTAGCATTGGAGGTACGCAAGCCAAGTGGTGGCGGCGAACCCGTGATTCGGTTCAACTTCAAGAACGGCACTGACCCTGACTTTACGACGTACGACTTTTTGGGCCGGACGGGAGACGCACCGCTGTCGGCGTTCATTGACGCCGTGGCTGTAAGCAACCTTCAATATCCATGATGTTCTTTTCGCCGACGTTGCGTAGCGTTGGAACTAACTTTGGAATCATATCATAGCCCTATGGTGTCAATACCACCGCCGATTGGTGCAACGTCTGCCAGAATTCACAAGATAGGGGATGCGGTGCGCTCACACTCGCTGCACAGCAAGCTCGATCTGCGGCCTTGTCGCCGATCAATCTAGTGGGAGCTGGGTTTCTGGGAGCTGGGTTGACACTCGCAGTGGTTATCTCGTCGTTCGCCACGCTGATATTCCTGGGACTGTTGAGCTTTGGTAGGAAACCAAAGAGGTCGCGTATGCCAGTGGGGGATGATGAGGTACGTTCTAGGAAAAACGACTGATTGAATGCTGAACTGTGCAGGTCGAGCTACGAAAAAACCCAAGCATTCATAGTTCCGTCAGGACAGCCGGCACCCTCGACAGGCGACAATCCGTTGTTCCGTGAACGTTAAACAGTGATGATTCAACATGAATAAAGCAGGGGTCTATGAAACATGTATACTGACGCATGATGGAGTAGGAATGTCCGTGATGTTTGATTGTAATCCAGATATTGAAAAAATGCGATGATGTTGTTGTTGTAGCAAGTCGTGACCTTGAGATCTTATCACCTCCAATCACCTCCAGTCGTGGTCGCTGTCCAAGGGATCGCTGTCGATATCTTCGCCTTCGGAGGCGGAGTGGAATGAGTCTAGAAGGGCCATGTCAGATATCACGAATAAATGTTGAAAACAACTGTCGTCAGCACCTGAATCTTCCTCGTCGGGATAGTCGTTTTTGTAATACTCTTCAGCTGCGAGGGTTCAAGAACGAGGTTGAGCACAAGATGGCAATCTTGGGCGAAATACAAACCATTAGAATCCTCGTCTGCCTCGTCCTCTTCCTCGGATTCAGAGTTGTCAGACAAGTTGTCGTCTTCTACGGAGGGTGGGAGGCCAGTCCTTACAAAAAATATCAGTCATATTGCCGAAATATCAGCCAAAACACCTACACTGTCCCATAGTTTGCGGCAAACGAGTTCCACTCAGAGAGCGAATATGGTCTCCTGTAAAATACGTCCCAAACATAGTCGCTACTGGTGTTAGCGTAGTATGAGGCGGTATTTGGGATGGTAGTGGAAGAAGTCTCTTGTACTACGCGGGATGCACAATGAGCTTCAATGAATGAAAATGAAGAGACCCACGAACATGTTAGATAATCTTGAAGCATAGGGAGAAACTTTTCCATCTCGGGATCCATAGGTGGGAGGGAGGAACCTTGATCTTCGGGGACTGCGTCATACATTTTGAAGTCGTTTCGCTGTGTGTCTTTCGACGAGATGACTTTCGGGCTGGAGGTACGCCAGTGGTGAGAGGTGCACATGAACAGGACGGTCAGGAAACGTACGGACTAGTGGGGCGTTTCTTCAGTCTGGAATTTCCATCGCCTGTTACTCTGACGGCATATCGTCGAGCTCCACTATCCGCTGGGTGAGGCACAGGAGGAAATCCTGTCTCTCGACCGGGTGCTGTGTTCGAATCTAGAGCCAACCTTGAGATCTGAGACTAAGCGGACAAAGCCGCACCGAGTCCGTTTCAGCATGACAAGGGATGCGACAACAGACACGAATGAGATGAGACCCACCTGAAGGCTCTGCCTCATTTCACTGTCTTCCCAAGTGTCATGCTCGACCGTCTGGGCGAACTGGAAGACATCGAGGCCACCGCGCGTTTTCTTCCGCCTGAATCGCGATTCGATGACTGTTTGCAAAGTGAGCAAATCTGGTCGACAAGTACATACGGCATGGCCGTGTGGCGAAGTGCCTACCGAGCGCGTCCAAAGGTTCCTCTGTGCGTTTTCGCTTGATGCGTAAGATGGTATAGGTGGGGTTTGGCGCCTGTCCGTCCATATCCCCTGTCCTGTATCTTCGTTGTGGTTGTCGTCAAACGTTGTCGAAAATGTGTGGTGGTGGTTGGAAAGCAAAGTCAAGATCGAGAATTGCTGTCCAAGCACCGACATAAGTGTCCACAAGCGTCCGACTGATGTAATCCCCCTATACCTGGTGTTAAGTTGCGCCGAGTCCCGACCGGCCCAGCCTTGTCCCATCAATTGGTTGATAAACAATTAGGAGTGGTTATTGTCTTCTAGTTTGAAGCCCACTGGCGCTGACTTAGTCCACACAACACAATGGGCGAGGAGAGGGCCCAGACTTGATAAACTTCAGGCGTATCCCTCGGGGCGTACTCGCCGCATTGCATCTCATTCCTGCCTTCCAACACAAGGCCTGGAAATATAAAACATGATTCGCTATTCCACGCTTCCTGGTTATTACCCCGCACCGTGTTTGGCCAGATCTCCTGCAGAGAACTATAATCATACTTATGTCCGTTTTTCTTACTACCTGATCCTCTTACGATCGAGGGAGACCCCATCCCCTTCTGACCGATGTTGAGATCTGATAATGCGAGTGGAAGAAGACCATGGCGTCAAGGTGCACAATTTGACTTCGGTTGATTACTGAATGCCCAGAAACTCGTCCGTAACACCTTTATTGTATTGAACAATCGCCTCTCATTTGATCGTCCCCAGCTGCGCAAGTTATCACACAGAGATCCACGGACGATTTGTGGAATATCCTCCGCCAATTCAAAACAAAGCTTGGCGAGCTGGCTGTGGCCGCATCCTGGCTTGGCTCTCCATACTAGAAGATGGGGTCCACTGTGATATCGACGGTTGCACGTAGTGGTTGATATAAACCACTGCATTGAACGAGGTTGTTGATAACTGAGACAGACAAAATTCGAACTTCTTCGTCGGCCGACGCGATCGCTCGGACTAGGTTGAATCAAAGCCTATCAACATTAGTGAGAAACACCAGGCAAATTAGCCGTAAGCGTTTAAAATCACATCGGCCGATGGCAGGAAAGCCGAAACCTCACAAGTATATAGATTCCGGAGGCTCGGTGATGTCAGTTCGTGACTCCATGGCAAACGCATCCACCCAGCAAAGAGTCCAAGGGGACTACAGCGCAGACGATTACGTCAAGAATGCATCATTTGTCTTCTCTAACGAGTACATGGAGCCCATTCTGTCTTGGCTAAACGCTTGTACTGGAGATAGAATCGTAGATCTCGGGTGCGGAAGTGGCGAACTCACAGCCAAAATTCAAACCGTGGTGGGCGCGGAGGGCTTCGTGCTGGGTGTAGACTCTAATGAAGACATGGTCAGTCGTTTCGATCGATAGAGACATCACTGCGATATTTTGAATAGATTTCGAAAGCGATGAGGAATGGAGTCAAGAATACTCTTGCCTGCGATGTTCAAGACCTTGAATTGCCACCTTCGCTGACGTCAGGCAAGCAGTTTGACGCGGCGTTCAGTAACGCTGCATTGCACTGGTGCAAACGCGATCCCGCAGGAGTTCTCGAGGGCCTCAAACGAGTTCTCAAGCCCGGGGGACGATTCGTGGGTGAGATGGGTGGTTACATGAACTGTATCGGTGCGGCTCATTTGTCGCCGGTCATGTCCTTGAAATTTGAATGTACTCAATAAGTCACAGGCGTCAGGATCTCCTTGTATCACACCACGAGAAAACGCGGGCTAGATCCGGAGGAGATTGATCCCTGGTATTTCCCGACGGTGGAAGAATACCGAGCGGTGAGCCTAATCAAAAGGAGGTAACGGATTGGCGCACAAACTAAGGGTGAACCGCCGCAGCTTCTGGAAAATTCAGGTTTCCGGGTCGATACAATGACCTTAGTGCCGAGGCCAACGCCACTCGGTGATGGCGGTCTTCGGGCATGGCTCCAGCTCTTTGCACGAGGAACATTTTTGAAAACGGTCAGAGACGTGGATGCGGAAGAAATCATGGACGAAGTTGAGGAGATGTGTGGAGTTGATTGCAAAGATAGGGAGGGAAAATGGACGTTGATGTATGTGCGATTGCGGTTCGCGGCAACGCTTGTTGGTTGAGGGCGACTGTAACATCCGTAGAGGTCGGACATGTGTCGAAATATCAGTGTCAAACCATGGGTGATTACGGTACGTTGGACGGGTGACGATCAAATCGAGCACTGTCTTGTGGCTGTCTGAAATGGTGGCAGTTGATCGAACTGCCAGTACCGCTTGTGAATTCCTTGTGAGCGTTGGGACGGAATCAAATTACTTAAACCTGAGAGGGTGACATCTGGAGCACTGTCGAGCTGGTGCTCCGATGTTTCGGAGAGACACCAAAGGTATTAATCGCCACGAGATAATGGATATGCCCAAACAAGAGCGTTGGTCGTGTCAGCAGCTGAGAGGTGCATTATTGTGATGGACCAAGGCAGAAGTTCCGAAAGCGCGGAACCGTAAACGGACCACCCCGGCCCGGCCGGGCCATTGTCACATTCACCCCCCTGGGCCACACAGATGCAAACAACCGCCCACACTGCGCGCGATCACGTGCCATCGCGCCGACCAAAGTCAACCGCCATCCCGCCCGGTCACCGACGCCATCAATGTCCACGCACCTTCGCCCCGCCTGGCAGACCGATGATCTCGACGAAGAATGGGTCGACGAGGACGACCCTTCCCTCGGCACACAGTCCATCTCCCTCACAACACCCCTCCCCGGCTTCTTACAAACACCCGCACCGGACAACGACCAGGACACTCAGCCGACAGTAGGCGGCACATTTCTAATTAGGGAGGACATTCCCCCCGCCATACTGCTTCCAAATACCCCTGGCCGCCAGGTCAAAAAGAGTGGTATCAAGGACTTCTTCAGCCCTTTGGCTCTGGAAAAGATGTTCGAGCCACCCTCACCACCTCCCCCAAAACCGCTTGCGTTGGCGCTCACTTCCGCTCCAGCCATCCCCTCTCGCTTGTCGCAGGCGTTCACCCCGAATGATAGCCACTCCGACTCGGATACGAGTGCACGCGAAAATACAGCCGATCGCGGTTCCCTCAAGTCGACATCTTCCACAGATCTCGTTCTTCTCCGTTCATCAACGGTCAACACACACAAATTCGCTTTCGAGGGGCCTTTCACCTTCTCTGTCCCGCGCCAGCGCACCAGGTTCCCGGAGGCCGAGAGCACACCAAGTCGTGTACATGGTCCTGCTAATCCGCCGATGACAGACCCGAGGCTTCGCTTGTTCCAACTCCAGTACGATACATTCACGCGCGAGCATTTGTCCGCAATGGTAGACTCCATCGCTGTCAATACGCCGTCTGGAGAGAGCGCCGAGGGTAATGCCTCTTCTAGTCCCGTTCAGCGCGTCCTCTTCAAATCACAGCAAACGCCAGTCTCAGACGATACCCCCATTCGTAGCATCAAACGCATCAAGCTTAGTCCCCCAAGTGACTTTTATGGTGAGGGGGCTGGTGCAGGTGCTATTGTGTCGCGTCCAAGGGCACCCCGAGTCGATTACGTCGGCGAGTCGCGTTCCCTCATGCAACAGATCAAACAAGCCCGCGATTTTTCAACATTCTCTACAAATGCGACTACGCACACCCCCACCGACAAATCTCAGGTGAAGACACCAATGCGGGCTCCTTTAAGTGGTGAGTCTGTACACCTCCATGCAATGTATTCCGACCGGCTAGATCATCGCGCAGCCCTCATGCCGGTCACCAACGAGAGAAGTGGATCTGTCACCGGTTCATCCACTGCTGCTCCAAGTGGCCACTCCTCACTCGCCATCCGGCTTCAGGCAGCGAACTTCATGCAACAGATCAAGAACGACATGAAGGGTTCGAAACGCCTGTTTTCTGGAGACAGCGAATTCTCTCGGTATACCCACACGGAGGACGAACGAAGCAATCTATCTCTATCCGTGCATGACAAGTCACAGCAAAGCAATTCCTCGAAGGGCAGTCACGAACGAAACCGACGGAAGTCAAATAAGATAGTGTCTCCTCGCCGTCCCTCGTCCGCTTCACGGCATCATAGTCCACGCAAACTCTCCCGTTCTGTTTCAGATGAACGAGAGCGCAGCCTCATTCTCGACATGTCCAATATGTCGATAGAAGCACCGTGGCAAACGGAGGCGCAGTCTTTGACGCCCCCTGTGCCTGATACCAACGTCCCCCGTATCAAAGTCACATCATCGTCCATCATCGAGGCATTCCAACCCCAAACACAGATTCCTCGTTCGAATCCGTCTTCATCGCTCCGTTCTAGCAATAATGACGACCTGAACAGGTTCGTGTCGTCAAGCACTGCTTCAGGGACGACTATCACCGCCAGCAGTGCACCCTCGTTTGTGAAGCATGCCGGGCCAGTCCATATCACGCACATTACGCCATCTGATGTCCCGTCGCTTCCCCAGCGCGTTGGCAAGATGGTGTACGACAAGCAACTCATGAAGTGGATGAGAGCTTCCACACGCCCGTCTCCCGAGGGCGATGATATCAAAGATCATGCCTCCGTCACGGATGCCGAGAGTGAGGATCCTTTTAGGGATATAGAGAGCCTGAGAGAGGATGACTCGGGCGGTACGAATGTGGGCAGCGTCAATGCAGAGGAGGCTCCGATCGCAGTGGAAGAAGTGGAGGAAGAAGAAGAAGAAGCCCACTTCAAGCAGGACGCGACCCGGATACAGTGTGACGAAGAAGAGGAGCCCAACGATCAGGAGGAAGTGGACTTGACCTCGTTCACGTTCGATAGTCCATCCGTCGCCGGGGTTCGGACCGTTCCTTCAGAGGATAATGATGATACTGGAGAAGATACCACTGGTTCTGATTCTGAAGAGGAAATTGGTGCTGGGGTGGATGCCCGAAAACAACGCACGCAGGCGATATTGGACTCCGAGGATGACACGTCCAACGATTCGCCCGATCAACCAGTCGCACCTACTGAAGTGACACCAGTGGCGCCTCGCAGGGTGTCCGCGATTACAACACCGATCCCTCCTAGATCAGCGCTCAAGAGCACGAGCGTGACACCCGTATCCGCGATGAAGGACCCGAACAGAGACAAGCATCGCACACCCGCACTGACATTGGGGCACCGGCGATCTGTCAGCTTCTCGGACGGTAAACGCGATGGACCTATCAGGGGACTTCATGTGAAGCCGCATGAGAGCGACGATGATGTCGGAACCACCGTCTCCTCTGACGAGCCCACTCAGACTTGTGGTTACTCTCCATCTGCGAGATCGAAACGAATCGCCGAGATGATGCAGGAGCTGCAACATTCGAGTAAGTTTTGGTTTCGTTCACGAGGGATGGTGCTGAGCATCTATGATCAGTCGAATCTGAGGAGTCACCCACGAGATCCTCGACCCCGATCCACGACGTCGACGAGCTGCAATTCGTGGGTGATCGACGCCTGAGTAGCCAAATGATAGTTGTGGACTCGAGCGGGGCTACCCGACAGGTGTACTCAACGCTCAAGAGAAGTAACCTTTCCGAACAAGATCGAAGGAACGCGACTTTCTTGACAGAATGTTCATTTGGTGTTGCGCACGATAGGCTTGTGCAAGTGATTACTGACGTACAGCCCTTTGAACCACACTGGGAAGACTTGATCAGCATTGATTTGTCAAAGAAGTCCCTGGACAGCGTCGCAAGGCTCAAGGAGTTTTTACCCAAGCTGGACTCGTTGACATTGTGCGTGGTATATGAGCGTCATGCGAGAACAACGGGGTATCTTTGAACTGACATGAAATGGACAGAAACTGCAACCGGCTGTCGTGGTTGAGCGGAATACCTATATGCCTGCGGACACTTTCTGTCGCTTCTAACGTGTAAGTGCGGTCGGGATCAATGGATGTGACGTTAGCATTCTGAGCGAGCGAAGCTTGACAGGCGTCACATCATTTGGCCACCTTCACAATTTGGAACATCTTGACATCAGCAATAACGACATCGATTCGTTCAGTCGTAAGTGGCTGAGACGCATTGGCTGATGCGCGAAGCTGATCAGTGCTCAAACATTGATCTGCGTCAACCCAGAGTTACAGTGCCTCCGACATTTGAGGGAGCTGCGAGCCGACGGCAATCGAATCACGAGCTTGGACGGACTGCAAAAGCTGGAAGCGCTCAGGAAGCTAAGCGTGCAGGGCAACCTGATCCGTGAGGTGGACTTTAGTTTGTTTCGATGGTACGTGCCTGGTCTATCCGAATGTCGCATGACTCTTCTGACAGCTGGCACGTTTTCGTAGGCCACGGTTAGAGATGCTTGACCTGAGCCGGAACCAGCTGACCAGGGTTGCCTCGCTGGCATCGAGTCTTCCTGCGCTGGTCATTCTTAATCTCGGTAAGTCGACGACGGTCGTCAAGCGTACCTGACTGACGTGCTTGGCAACTCGAAGATGGGAATTCATTAGGCGATCTTGATGCGGGTGGATGTATGATGAGGCTGCGCATTTTACGCGCGAGCAACAACCGGTTGCACAGCCTCAATGTGGGGCACTTTTCAAACCTGCGGACCTTATACGTGGACAACAACGCATTGGGAGGACTGGTAAAAGGGGAACGTCTGGCGAAACTGGAAAATCTGTCGATGCGAAATCAGAGCAGTCGTGATTTGTGAGTGGCACGTTGGTCAGAGGAGCAGCGGGAAGTGACGGTATCTTTCATTCCGGGGTGCCTGATTGTGATTGATGGGCGCAATGATGGTGATTTGCAGTCATCTCTCGATGCGCCAATTCCGGGATGTGAAACGGCTTTATCTCTCAGGTGAGCGTGAAGCTTCTGGAAGATCGATGATGTGGGGCTTAAGATGATGGGTCGTTCACTAGGCAACAAACTGGATACAAATTTCATCGAGGAGGCATGCTACAATCTGGTCTACCTGGAAGTGGCGGCGTGCCGGCTTACGAATCTGCCACGGGAGCTAGCGCGACTGATACCGAACGTTCGAGTGCTGAACCTGAACTATAACTTCCTGGAGGACGTGGTTGCGTTGGAGGGTCTCACGAGACTAAAGAAGCTAACGATGATTGGATCTCGCTTAAAGGGAACGAAACCGCTGATCCGTGTTCTTCAGCGGATGCCCGATGTGGAAATGGTTGACTTGAGGTGAGGACTCCGTTGGGGTTTCAGCATTCTCGAATGGAGAGGGGTGGTCATTTGACCCTGCTCTGATTATGTCCAGTTTTGTTGACGACCCGAAACTGACCGAGATGCGTTGGCAGGATGAACCCGAGCACGCTCGGATGGTATCTTCCGCTTCTGGTACGGGATGTGCCTGGGGCATTGCAGCCATCGGAAGACGGAAGATTGGGGGGGCGGCGCAGGGGTGAGAAGGGGAGTGAATGTGGGTGGGAGGAACTGGATGCCAAATTTCGGCGGGACCTGCCGGACGAAGCGTACGTGGGGCGACTTGCGTATCGAGGGCTGGTCATGCGGGCGTGCCCACGAATACGGATGCTGGACGGAGTGGAGGTAACGGAGAAGGAACGGGCAAAGGCTAATCAGCTACTACAGGGGATCATGGGAAAGGGGAAGATTAAGGGGAAAGCGGGAGGGGGGTAGGTGATGGTGGTGACAGATTATGCCTGGCCACATGACTTGATGGAGTGATGTTGGCGCGGGTGGTAGTTACAGATCTGATTGGATATGATAATTTGATATTGAATATAAATTAAATATTTGTATTTGATGGGGAGGTTTGATCATTGGAGGGGGGGTGACAAGATCGGGGGAATGGGATCTATGACGGAGGGGTTACGAGAGAGTGACACACATGCATTTGATGGGGTCCGGGCGTTCGGACGGGGAGGCTGTGTAGCCCAAACAAGCGGCCGAGGCGAAGGATTAAGTGTCCGCGCGCGCGTGAACGTGCCTGGGCGGGGCATATTGCAGGAGACGGATCTGAAACGGTGCTGGGCGGCACGGCTGGCAAGGGGCCTAATGCTCATATGGCCATTTGTAGGAGGTGTTTCGTCACGAGGACGTGGCTGTAGCGGTTGCGAATGTCAGGGGGCGGGATGAGCGGGCCAGACGACGGGGGATGTTGTGGGAGGGCTCGGGGACGGGACCGAGCCTGAAAGGGTAGTGACAGTGATTGATTTGACACGGAGGTTCGCTTCGACGTTGGTGTGCGGAGGGGGGGGGGCGACGACGGACGTTATTCGCTACCGAGAAGGCCTCGCGGGATTGACTCGCACATGGTGAGATGAAAAAGCGACGGAGCGTTGCCGGCAAACGTTAAGCTTCCCAGGGTTAATTACCTTGTTTGAGTGCCTTGCACAGCGATCGTATTTCATAGCACCCAAACCATTCAGGACATGCCAAATAATCCCCCTCCCCCCTCACCACCCTCTCAGCCCTCCCCGCCGGTCACATCCCTTTGAAACTTAAAGACCCGTCCCTCGTCCCAGTTCGTGTCTCAACTCCCGCTCATGATCGAGCAGAACACTATCCTCCTCCCCGTCTCCGCCTCGTACAACTTTGCCCACCTCCGTCTCTCCCTGTAAGTCCCCGCCCGGATTCGTAAGCGCGTGTCATATGTCATGATCTATCAAGATCGTCCTGTCACGCGCTCTCTTTCTCTCCTCTCCCCTGCCCTCCGCTGATCCATATATCTCTCCCCAGCGCTGATCCCAAAAACGACATCCCATTCGCCGACGACCTGTCACAGCGCAGCTCCCCGGCCATCTGGTGGGTCACATTTCTCACCCACCCCGCTCCGACTCAATTTTTTTTTCTCCTTTTCTTTGTGTCCACCCTTCCAATTTCGTAACTGTCTCATCCCAAGTCCCGAGCCCGACCTCGACTTGTCCCAACGACGAATGTCCACCTCCACCGCATCTGCCCCAGACACAGACTCTAGCAGCATCCCCTCCCTCCAAGAGAAAAGGGCTCCCTCTGCCTCTGCCTCTCCACAGTCAGACAACCGTCCTCACCCCGACGACGCCCCCTCCTGGAACTTTGACGACAAGCAGCTCGCAGATTCAGCTCTCGATAATACTCCAAAGGTTCAACTTCCCTCCATCTTCACTACTTTTGAAGATCCTTTCCGCAACGATATCCATCGCGCCTCTCTCCCCAGCATCCCCCCAGATTCAGCATCCAATACCCGTTACAGGCCCTACCAACAGCCCTCCAGCCGCAGACCTCACCCACCCGCTAATCAACCCAACCCCCCTTCATACCACTTCCAGACCACCGCTGATACCCAAGACCAGTCTGCAGACAAACCGCGTCTCAGCTATAATTACTCCGAGTCTTCCTCGTATCAACACCACTCGCTTCCGGGTGCGCCTGCTTCCACGTCTCAGATGTCTTCTTTCGCCTCTTCTCTCTCCCCTGATTTGCGCCAGCAAGCATCCCACGTCGAATCAGACGAGTGGTCCGGTTCGCCTTCCACGATCGCCCGCCCTAGCTCGACTCCCAGCCACCCGTCCCTGGGTACGCCACTCAAGTACGAAGACGGCCTGCGCCACTCTTCTTTCAGCGCACCCATCGGCCAGCAGCAAGCCATTTACTCAAACACGGCGAGCCGCATCCCGAGTCAGCAAGATCGAAGGCCGTACCCTCCCAGCATCCAAAAGTTCGAAGAATGGTCCTTTCCTAATCAGGAATTCGTACTGCCTCCCTCTAACCCATCATATACTTCCTCCTCCGCTCCACTTTCCCCTTCACAGCCCCCCGCCCCTTCGGCTGCGCCGCCCCCTGCATCACCCTCGTCTCGTCCCCCGCAGACGGTGCCTTCCTCGACGCTCGTCGATCGTCCCACCAAAAAGCGCGGAAAGCTCCCAAAGGAGACGACGGACTATCTCAAGGCCTGGCTGCACCGCCATTCCGACCATCCATACCCCAGCGAGGAGGAGAAAAAACAACTGTGCCATGCCACTGGTTTGAGCATGAGTCAGGTCTCTAATTGGATGATTAACGTGAGTAGCTCGTCATTCCTGCCTTGCTTTGGTCTCACAGCCCACCCAGGCACGGCGTAGGATTTTAGCACCCGCGCATAGAGCAGCCTCAGGTCCCACCACCTCGGCCCCGTATCCCCCAGCCACGCGGACCACGCCCGCCACCACCACGATGATGGAACCCGTGTCCCGCCGTACCACGATTCCACACGAATCGCTCCAGTTGTACCACCCCATGTCGCTTCAGTCGATGCCGTCTTCCAACCAGAATCACGCACCGTCGCCCCCGGCCGAGTATTTAGGATCCAACCGGCATCTTGTCGGGATGTCTCAACGATCATCCCATCAATATCACGGGGGATCGAACGGCCTTGATGTTTCCCAATCGAGGCACTCTATGGCGTACGTACCAGGGCCAGGCCAGGGACACCACTCTGGGAACGGGAGCCAAGCAGGGCACTACATACCGTCTGGAGTTCCGATGTCTGCGCCACCGTCCCTTTCCGCAAGCCCGTTCGCGTCGCACAATCTAGGCGGCCACCATCATCACGGGCAATCGTTATATTCGTCACACCAATCATCGTTGTCTCCCAGTTTCCTCCCCAGCCCCACGCAAGGATCTGACAGGCTACCGGCACATTCCACGGAACCGCACAGCTACTATGGCGAGAGCCAGCCGCACCCATCGTCTAATCCTGGATCCGCTTTTTCCGGCCCACACTAATGCGAAGCACGGATGGCCCGGGTTGAATGAATAGGGGTTATCTGATACGCTCGATGCACGAAAACACAACCGCGTGTAACAGTATTATTAGTAGTATTATACTGACTTACCTAAAACCACCTAGTTGCCTCCCGCCGCTTCTTGCAACCGCCATACAGGCACCCCTGCAGAGAAAGATTCTTTTTTTCATTTCGTTTGTTCTAGACGTCATCACCGCTACGCGGGTTGCAGTCTCCTCGGGTTTCTCCCACTTGCGCACACATGCACCAGCGGAGAAGGCATTCCTAATGTGTATCCCTGCCGCATCTGTATCCGATCTGGTCATATACCGACTTCGTGCTTCTAGTACCCTGCCTTGTATGGCATGTCTTCCCCTCCGCCGCTCTTCCTTCTCTTCCCAGAACGTCCATAATAGCTATAGCATCTTGCGTACCTCGGAAGGGAACATTCTTGTAATCCCGTACGAATTGAAACTCATTTTGATACCATTTCCAGCCTGGTACTTATTCGTGAGTGTTCGACCTAACTTGTCTTTTGTATTTTTTTTTGTCCTTTACGAAACCTCCGTCTCGCCACAAGATCGCGACCACCGATACCCGGGTGACGATCGTAGCCGAACTTCCTCGGCTGGCAGGCCCGGCGCCACTCACAAGTCAATATTAACTGCGTTTTTCGTTTTTTTGTCTTTTTTCTGGGGCTAACAAGATCACGCTAAGCTGGCCTTTTCGTCTTCTAAACACACAAATCAAATAGTTTGATTGTAGGGTGGGATCGTGTATGTCCTTCCATTCCATTATCTCTCTTTTTTGTCAACGGTCAGGTCAACTTCGGAAACGTGGGTGGCGGACTATCGGAGCGTCGGAGAGAAGCGTGGGGCTGCTTGAACCTTTTTTTTTTTCTGTCTTTTTTTCTGTTTTTCAAAGTGGGCTTCCGTTGACCGCGGGCCGAAATTTGCACAACAGCGCAGCATTGCACGGCGCGTTTGGACCTGAGTCTAAGGCCTGTGGAAGCGGGTTCCCGCTGCCTGCAACTTGCCACAAGCGCACGGCTGGCCAACCAAGCAGAAGATCGAAGCTCCGACAACTTACACCGGGTGTCCCAAAGCAGCCAAGGACGGATGCCGGCCACATACTTACCACCACAAGGAGGATGTGGTTCAAGTATCCAGGTCTAGAATCAGGGTCCCGCGTAGCCACAGCGTTGCCGCATCATATCGTTACGGTCACCACTATCCTAGCCGAGATCATGGACCCACTTCTGGGCCACTGAGTTCCTTCCAGCGCCAATTCGAATTTTCTTTTCAAACCTCTCCATCACCCGACCGACCCACGCATCATGATCATCCTCCTATTATCTTTAATCATTTTATCATCATCGTCACTGATCATCATATACGCGCGTGCAGTGTTGACCTGATTCTTAACCGACGCTTCGGCGTCTCCTCCACCCGTCGCGGTTGGCCAATATCAAGCGTGTGCGTGTACCATTTGTTGCAGACGACCAGACGCGTCGAAAAGAACATTCACGCCTTGATACGAACGGATGCGATCGCAAGAGGCCTTTCTCTCTTCTCAACATTATGATTTCGAAACGGATGCACATGGCCTCACGACTACAATCTTCGGGTAGCTTCGTCGCCGCGTTCGTTCATTGAAACTTGTTTCGACGGAAGGGCCCCCGCCTTACCCTCCACGACCCGTCTTACTCCGATTGAGCGATAAACAATAACGAGAACCAGGCGCGTACTTTATTTACAAATGATGAAATAAATATGGGCGAGGCGACGAAACAAGGTACGCTCGGAAAATTTAGGGGTTCGGTCGAATCTTGAATCTGAAATACCACATTGGAGATTGCGGCAGAAATGTGTTATTTTTGCTGCATTTTATTTCTCGTCGATCACGTTCAACGAGTTCGTTGATCCGGGCTACCAAGTCGCGTGCAGGGGGCTGTGGATGGAATAGACCGGGTGCATTGGAGGTCCCTCCGAACACGTCGACCGGAGCGCATCGATATGGCGATGCCCATGCTTTGAGCCTCGTCTGTGACACATATCAAGTTGGCTACCCGAGATCAACGTTGTCATCCGATCCCCGGACACTCGCCACGTCATGATCACGTTTCTTGCTCTGTTGATACGGTCACCCCGACCGTCCACTACTAGCTAATCGGTGGAGACTAATCGGTGGAGAGAGAGAGACCAGTGGCGGTTCGAACGCATCAGAAATTAGGTTAAATAAACGCGGACTGTGCAGTATGGTGCATTCCGAATTAAAGTTTTTCTTTATTTCCTTCTTCTCCTTCTCCTTCTCCTTCCTTTCCTTTTCCTTCTTTAGTCTCTTTTTCATTTGTTTCGCCTTCCTGTTCGGTGTGCGTCGCTGAGTGGAGCAAGTCGCATAGATACCCTGATATGGTCCAAGTCCCTGCTACGCGAGCAGTGGCGGGCTGCACGGTACCGTATTTCGATTTGTTTCTCGTAGCGAAGTGAGGGCTAAGCTCACGCCGAATTTTCGGGCGCAAAGCCTATCTGCGGTCCGCTGCATCCACTGCCCCTGACGGTCTGTTGCGGCCAGCGGAGAGCGAGAAAGGGGTCTGCCACGACAGCAGGCTGGGAGTCCATGGCGACGATCGATATACGATGACAAATCCCGCACGCGCGTGCCAGGTGCTGTCAAGAAGTTGATAAGCTCGTCCGAGACTTGGCAATGCAGTGCGCATAGAGCGCTCTTTCCAAGCAGAGATCAGCAGGATAGGGGCAAAAACAAGCGAGGAAAAGCGCCGGGAGGAATCGGGACGCTATCGCCGGCACCACACTCTCATCTATGCGACCAAACCCATTTATGATTCCAACTAAACCATACATGGCAAGGTCGCCCCATCAACGGTCCGTCATAGGGTCCAACCACCCCAATCTCATAAACTTTAAATGCGAGACGAGATGCAACAGAACGATTATTATGAAGAGAAAGCAAAGGCAACACGAGGTCCATCAAGCACACGGAACGGACTCCGCCCTCCATTTGTTCCATTCATACAGCAGCATTTTGGTCACCATCGAACTCGCTTGGCCACGAAATGACCCGAAGCTGAGAGCAACGATCGACTGCACAGCAATCGGTTCCACCCAAAAGGTGATCTTCCATATCACTGATTCGAAAGATCGAGCACGCTCGTCCTCGTTTCGTACCTCAACTTGCCGGAAAACGGCAAACAGGACCAAAGTTTGATTTTTTTTTTTTCAATGGTTCGCAGGAAGTGGAGGGGACAAGGCTTAGGGGGGACCATATGTGTGGCGTCCCTGCCGCGTTGCGCCATGGGTTCCTAACTGACTGTATTGGGTTAGCCTGCCCCGGTGACCACCCACTTTTTCTCTATCAGCCACTGGGCTTGGTTGCGATGACGACCGGGATACCGTCTCGCGCCGTGTTCGTCCCGTTACTGTGTGACCAGAATTTCTCCTTTACTTGATCGTTGTCGCGATGGCGCGATCGAAGCAAAGGCCAATGCCAAGTACATATCAGGCATACCCACGGACACCTCCCCCAGCGATCAAGCGAGAACTGAGAAAAATATCAGGTACAAAGACCACCCCCCTCTCCCCCATTGGGAACTCAGAGAAGACTCGGATGGAAAGATCGTGATCATTCTGATCGGGTATGTATGTACATACACCGTGCGCCTGGCCAGTTTTGTGTTCTGAGTACGTACAGAGAGGGTGCCGGAGGGCCATGCGGCTATGCTACAGCGTGAATAGGGTAACACAATTGGTAGATCGATGTGATTCATATTCACCCACAATCCTCCCTGCATGAGTCTTTAGGGGGCTAATTCGACTGCAAGCGGAGCGGAGCTGCAATGCACGGAAAATATCCGATTTTTGTGAGTGGTGGTCCTGATCATGAGTGCATCGCCCCAAAGAATCAAGTTGGAGTTACGAAGATGTTCTTCCCACATATCTGACCTAACAAATACGTGGTCCACTTCGCCATCCCCGCGGACAATCTTCCTCAGCTATTCAAGTGATTACGTTCACTGATGAAATGACGGGATGGACGACTATACTGGGGTGAGAGGAAGGACGTAAGGCGTTACGTGTCACCTGGGTCGTTCGTGTGTGAGGACGAGCCATTGATGGGGGGAGGAATCGGTCGGATGAAAAGTGGCATATTGTTGCCGGAGACATTCCAGAATTTTACCACAGGACGAGCAGCAACTGCGAGGAACAAAACGTGTGATCAGCTCGTTATACAGTACAACGTGTAAGAATGGACTACGCGTAGAGATGAAACACGGACCAGAAGAAGCACAGTGCTCTCTGAGCCCGGTTTCGCATAATTAAAGGGTTCGGTAAATGCCAGACGAACATCCTTACTTGAAAGTCTTCTCGATAATTACCGAAGGGTCGATAGTGAATCCGAGATCACGCAAGAGTGTGGAAAGGAACAACTTGATCCTGAAAACCCCAAAAATATCAGTATGTGTATACTTTCACCCTTCTCACAAAGGAATACGTATTATGAATAATCAGCAGAGAGAATCACACAATTTTGAGGCCCAGACATGTTCCGGTGGAATATCAACGGAATCAAATTTCCACTTCAAGAGGCAACGAAGTCTAAAGAAAGAAAATCATGCCTCAGGCTTCTGCAGTGCGGCGCGAAAGGAAGTTCCGAAGCACACGATCCCCACGGAGGATGTGCCATGCACGAAAAAGGATAGCCTAGCCAGTAATGACTCACTTGGCCAATGCAAACCTGTAATCCATGTACCCACGGTTTCCACCCAGAAAGGTCAATGTATTCGAGTACAAGCCTTGGATTGCTTTGATGTTCTCCGGCGGATGGCTCTACCGCTCCGGCCTGCGAATGCGCCACTGATCAGATGTGGCACTCAGGGTCAACAAAGCAGGGAAGTCCGTACCTGAAGATGTGTGCATCCCGACCCCATATGGAGTGAATTTATGAATCGCTTTAATAGGTATTGTGTTGATGTCGTTTTCGGAAATCTTTATCGTTGCATTGAGCGCCCCATATTTCCCGGAATGGCTGCTGAACGGAGATTTCGTCGTCCTCCACAGCCACTCGCATCGTCCAAATCACGAGGACATGGAATCGGAATGATGAACGACCCAATGGAAATATCACCATCTATCTTCGGGGAGTTCAGATCTATGGTGCGAATTGCCTGCTGTAGACGGCCCTGAGTTTGAGGTGCGTTTGCCAGCGCATACAGGCACCAAGTAAACGCAGCTGCTGACGAAGTTTCGTAACCCGCGATGAGGAAAGTAGAAATCTGACATAAAACATCTGAAGTAGTCATCCGTTGGAAGCAAGGCAGCTATATTCAATTGCACCGAGGATGTGGCTCAGGGTAACATTCCCGCCGGGACTGAGATACCCACCAAGGCTGAGCAAGTCAGGTTCGACCGGTGTTGGGGATATGACGGGTCTTTTTGTTTGCCAATATAACGAAGCCGAGGTCCAACATTGATCGCTTCCTTGTGTTTATCAACTGGATACCAATGCGGATCAGGTGATGGCGCGCTTTCACCGTCGCCTGGGAATGAGAGCACTAATGATCATGACATGCTGTCAGGGTGAGATTAAATGTCAAGTTCTCTGATATGACGCACGAATTTCCGAAGAAACTGGATCTACGTCTCGAGGATAGTGCGTAGTTGAAGCATTTTGGCGGTAATGGATATCAACTTAGAAGTATCAGTGAGCTGGTCGCTCTGACTCGGAGCCTCAGTGAATCATTCATTGATGAATGCTTGGTCCTTTCAGGACCACAATGTCCACATGCCTGCGATGCTGATTGCGTCGAGGGGGCCCTAAAAAGCCACGTTAAAACATATTTCGGCTCGGAATGATTCTTTGACAGGAGACTCCAAGTATCACGCAGTTTGCACGAGATAGTTAATACATTGAACCAGATGGAGGAGAGAACGACATACTTTGGTAGCTTTGTGCCTAAACACTGGGTTCGATCTCTTGAAATGTGCTGCTGTGAACGCAGGACTCTGGCGAGGACATGAGAATCCCGAAGGATGCGACCATTAGATCGCCCCGAGTTATCACCTTGCAGAGTCTTGCCGCGAATCGATCGATGCAAAGAAGATTATCTGGTGTAGTCGCCTTCTGTTGTGAGGAGGTTTTCGTTGCCCGCGCGAGGTTGTCATGGACGGACTCGAAAATGTGGCTTCTGATGAGTGTCGGAACGAGAGCTTGTCACACTGTGGTCGTGTTTTCTTGCGCAGGTTTCAGACAAGCGCCACGTTCACACACGTCGTCGTATGTACGCTTCTCCATGTACAACACCCTCGCCATCGTCGATAAAATATCCTCGCCAGACATCGCTCCTTTGCTTTCCATTCACCCGAACGACGTGACAGTCCATGGCTATGAGCTGCCACCGCAGTGGGCACCGTGGTGGGTTTGGGCGTTGGATCACCCACTAGAACACCCAGCCTGGCTGAAAATTATGCGCTACTTCACGCGTTCTTGCGATGACGACGGACCCAACATCGACGTGAGTATCCACCTCCAGCGATAGCCTTTCGTACGCCAGCAACTCGACTTGTCAGATTCCCCCACAACTCCAATCCTTGGTGGATTCCGTGCGCAGTCTACAGCTGCAGCGCACACCGTCAAGTGAGTCGCTTCATAGACTCTACACAGACTCGGATCGATGACCTCCTGCGCGGTACCCCACTAGCCTACGAACCGCGGGACCCAGGCGGCCGGACATATCGTATCTCGCCTAAAAAAGCGCATGAAGTTGATCGCATGTCCGCAGACATCCGTCAGCTTGTTCACTCAGAAAGCCCCCGATCCGTGTGGCACGCTGTAGACGTCGGTTCCGGCCAAGTGAGTCGCCCCATCAAGGCTAGCTTGCGGCGCTACTGAGTTGCTGATCGAATTCGAGTCCTTAGGGATATCTGTCCAGAGCACTCCAAGAATTGGGTTTCAATGTTCTTGCTCTGGACAATAATGAGAACCAGACCTCGGGTGCTTATCGATGGACGACTAAAGAAGCAGTGCGCAAATTAAAGAGAGAACACCGCAAGAATCTCGAAGGCCTTGGGGAACCAACCTTGAATTCATCGAGCCATCCCAGTTCGGAGCCAACAGCTCACGGAAGCGCTGCGCACCTCGGACAGATCGATCCATTGACCCCAAACGGATCTCGGAAGGGGTCGCTCACCCATCGAACCGTTCACGTTTGCCCTCGGACACTAGAGCAGTCGATCACTGACTGGCTTATCGATCCCCCAGGGGTTCAAACATCCGCTGAACCTGTCATTCACGATGCGCCACCACGGGAAGCCCTGCCCGTCATGTTGGTTGCTCTCCATGCTTGTGGCTCTCTGACTGTCGATGTGCTGCGTACCTTCCTATCTAATCGGGCTCGCGCGCCACCAGCAAAGGTCGCCGAACGTGTGTGGACACCCCACTCTTTAGTCATCGTGGGCTGTTGCTACAATATGATGTCCCCTTCAGGTACGCCTAGTACTTATCTGAGTATTAGCACCGAGCACGAACGTAGCCCGATTGCCATAGATTTTCCCTTGTCTGAACCTCTTCGAGACTTGGATCCAATACCAAAGTTGACCGTCTCAGCAGTCCATCTGGCTGCCCAGGTACCGTCTCAGTGGCTGAACAGCGAGGATGCGATACGTGGCGCAAATCTGGCCTTGCGCAAGGTCGTCTATCGAGCTCTTTTGCAACCCATTCTGCAAGCGGCGGCCGAGCAGCCAAACAAGATCGCAGATCACGCAACTGCCTCGGAACGACCTATTCAATCCGGTCTTGGAGAGACTCTGCAGAATCGCCGACTAGGAAAGCTTAACGATAAGGCATATCGGGATTGGCCTACGTTTCTAGAGCATGCCGCGAACAAGCTGGGCATCGACCTAGCGGCGATTGGCCCATATCTCCCCAACTGGTTCACACATGAGACAACCAGGCTGAAAATAGAGAGTGCTTTATACGTGTTGCAAACATTACGCTGCATACTCGGGCCCTTGATCGAAACCTTGATCCTGCTTGACCGCCGCGATTGGATACAACACGAATTAACGGAGATGAAAGATCGCGGGCAAGAGGTGGAGGTGGAGATGGTAAATTTATTTGATCAAGCTACTGGGAGCGGAAGGAACGTTGCGCTCGTCATCAAGCCCGCCACAATTCCGCACAAAGTTTGTCCGATGATCGAACGCGATTAGGTACCCGGGGGTTCGATAATGTACCCTAGCCTCGAGTCACGACCGCCAAACCCCGCTCAGCGCCGTATGTGATACAGTGCTCTTCTATGATGGACAAATTACCAATTATTTGGTACCATTCAATGTCCACGTAAAGATGTCCTTCCCGATCTTCACTGAAATGCTGTCCACAACGAAACCACCCGTTCGGGCTTGGGAGAGCTTGGCTGCATATGCCTTGTTGAGTGAAGGGAGTAGGGTGTGTGGAAAATGAGGTATGCGATGGAAGAGATCGGATGGCTGTTCAGTTAATCCTGGGGCTGCCGTTTGTGTGCAATGCTCCTCGGAGGCAGTACCTTGAGGTAACGTGATCTCGTCCGGTTCTCCGGGTATGGAGAGGGAAGCTCTGACGAGGGACGAAGGCGTCTTCTCTAACAAAGTCCATGCGATGGATGCGTGGAATTTTGGATCAACATAGAACTCTTTCTGTCGCAGTAAGCGGAGGGTTGGTGCAAGAAGGTCGAGACAGCGACGCAACTGAATTAGATCGTCAGGGACTGGGGAAGATGTCGAGTGCATGCTGATGGATTTGAATCACCTCTGCATGACCCGCGCCTACTTGCATAGCCAAAAAGGTTCGGGTTCTTTCATCGTTTGTAAGTTCTGAGAAGGTAGTAAACGATGCATCGAAGCTGTTCGCAGCCGAAAGAAGGTCGTCATTTGGGGCGCTCATAATGGAGCGGAAGGACGTACGGAGCCACAGAAGAAGCCAGCCGCCTGATGGCTCGTTTAAATTCTTCACGCTGATGCGCCCGCAGGAACAAGGGATGCGACAGAGAAATGTGCAGTTCCCATCTGGCGGATTTGGCGTCATCGTGTTCCTGCTTCCCAATAGGATGAAGGGAGGGCACTTGGGGGATGGCAGAGGATAGCGCGCCCTCGAGCAACGCGTAGAGCGGGTGGTGACGGTGCAAGACAAGTGGCACGTAGACGTACGTAGCGTACTGGCCCTCGACGTGTGGAACTGTGCGGACGCGACCTTGGTGCAGGGCCGGGTTGTCCAGCGGGGTTGGTAGGACGAGCGACGAGGACAAGGGCGGCAGTTTCCTAGGAAATTTGGTGAAGCAGAAAACTTGCAAAGGCATTGACTTCTACCTACCGAACCTTCTTCGCTGGTTGTTCTTGTTCAGAATCAGAGCTGGGGTATTCAACCAGCCCGGTCGGCGCACGCTTCATCCACCGCGACGTCACAGATGACGTTGGAGCCAACGAACGGCAAGACCCGCGTTGAACGTCTACTTGTACCAGAATGAGCGTACCCTTCATCAACAATCTCACATCGAGCGCGAACCCAACCCATGCGCATGACCACGGCGAAGGGCTCCATAGCCACGACCACGGCGCCGAGCACGGACACACTCACGAGCACCTCGATCACGCAGGTTTGCACCAATCAAAATCCCTCTCGCTCCTGCTCATGCTCATGCGATCCCAGGCAAATTTGCTGAGCGGGATCTCCCTGACTATTCTTCTCGAAACTTCCAAGAGCGAGGCTTCACGGTCGGAATCGGTGGGTACGTGAACCCATCGTGTGCTGCACGTGTCGATCACTGATGTCTTATCTTCTTCCAGTCCAGTAGGCTCCGGGAAAACCGCCCTCACGCTTGCCTTGTGCAAGCGTCTCCGTGGCGAATACAACATCGGTGCGAACAGTCTTGTCAGGGACGTCGTATTCTATCTCAATCGTTCACCCATGTAGCCACTGTAACGAACGATATTTTTACTCGGGAGGATCAGGAGTTCCTGATCAAAAACGAGGCACTTCCAGCCTCACGTATTCTTGCCATCGAGACAGGTGGTTGTCCTCATGCTGCAATACGTGAAGACATCAGTGCCAATCTCGGCGCACTCGAGACTCTGCAGGCCAAATATGGATGTCAGCTTCTTTTCGTGGAGAGCGGTGGGGATAACCTCGCTGCAAACTACTCACGAGAATTGGCGGATTATATCATCTACGTGATTGATGTTGCAGTACGTATCCCTTGCTTCGTCATCCCATAGTCGCTTGATCAAATACAGGGAGGGGACAAGATTCCACGCAAGGGAGGACCAGGTATCTCGCAATCAGATCTCTTGGTAATCAACAAGGTAAGCGCGTCTTTCTTTTTATGTTTGCCCATGCCTGACCGTGTGCTGGAATGATTCGCGAAGATCGATATCGCAGAATACGTGAATGCTTCCCTGATGGTTATGCAACGTGACGCAAGGATCATGCGCGGAGACGGTCCGACCGTGTTTACGAGCATCAAGAAGAACCAGGGTGTCGACGACGTGGTCGATCTCATCCTTGCTGCATGGAGGACTGCTGGCAGCCCGGGTATGACCGGCGCCGTAGTCCTGTGAACAAAGGGCGAGTTCACGTAAATATGTAAGAAAAGAGAAGTTATTTGTAACCCTGTAAAATCACACAGAGACCTTTTATCAAGTTCTTCCTCCCACAACTTCGTCTAAGTTTTGGAATCAAGATGAAACTAACAGCTGAAATAGGGCCCGGAGACCAAAGTTCAAGTTTAGCCGGATTGTCACTCAACCTGCTCTTTGAAAATGGTTCCAGGTTTCGTCGGGCAAGGTGGTTAAATTTCAGGTTTTGCTTCGAAACTGAATTTTGCCAAGTTGCTTCAAGTTTGGTAAGCATTCCTGAATACTGGTCAGTGTTGACCCCTTCGTGGAGTGGCCTCGCTTCGAACTGCCGGGTACCAAGCGAACTCTGTGAAACTGGATCCTGAGCTTGTTGGCAGTATGCAAGCGCAACGTACAGGGTCGCGTTGATGTTACCCATGCCAGTGTTATGGCTCTTTTGGATCCGCAAACACGTTTTGAACTGTCGGGTGTTACAGTTTGAATGTCACTTTTCAAGACCGTCGGCGCCTGTTGTTACTTGGTTCGTTTCCAATCATATAACATGCCATCGACGACGGTTCCCGAAAACCATGCTGTGTGAAGTTGCCAAGTTCGAGGCAATGTTCCCAATACAATGTCAGTTTATCCCCCAGAGCTGGACTGTCAACTTATTGCGAAGGTTGGTGCTTATTAACGCGGCACGCCCTGGAAAATTTTGATGCGTACCGTTTATCGAAATGATGGAGCGGCCCATTCATCGTCATCGTCACAGGCTACTTGGTCAAAGCGCGTTGTCGGGGTGCAGAGTATAGTCCTGTTGCCCAGGTACATCTTTGCCTACTCGAGTTGAGCTGCTGATATCATGAGTTCAACGCCGCCTCGAATACTCTGAACAGCGTCTATGATAGGCATCCGTGACTATCTTCAGGTCACCTTCGGACTATCTCGATTCAAGGTATTGCTCCCGCACGTTCCAAGTCGATACACTAAAGTTTGCCTCCCTGCTATGTATGGTCTTGTGTAGGAGGGCAGCCATGAAGCTCCTGCCCAAGAAGTGGAAAAGCGTGGCAGTGAGCCCAATGTTATGTCTCCTTGACGGTCTCTACGTTAAGTAACTAGTACCGACTCCCTAGTCAAATCAAAGCGTCAAAGCAAGGTTGGATATTTCTCAGAAAACAGGGAGACACGCAGTCACTGCTACTGGGCATACCCCACCCACATCACACCATCCTATTATTTTTCAAGACGACCGCGAGAACACATGTTCCAAAATGTAGCCGTTACGCTACATGGAGGTGCATCTTATCCTGAGATGACCTCTCCTTTTAATTCCTTCCCTCTTTTCAGTTGCTGTCGTGACCTCGCTAGCACATCCCACTGTGACGCAGAACCAGGCGGTGCTACGGACAACGTGACTGTCGTCAACCAACGAATACCACGACATATGCTAGCCGTGTTCCTCGGACGAACATTTCCAACTGACCTGACCCGCTAACTGCTCAACAACAAGTCCATCGGCCTGTACATACATATCAGTCCCCTCGTGTCTTAAGACGGACGCGGCTGTAGTGGAAGCGGCGGCGTGCGACCCTAGTACAGTGACGGGGTGACTTGACGATCGCGACTGGGAATCTGGGGGACAGATCACAATGGAAACTCGTTTCAGCTTAAGCATGGTTGCGGCAGTCTAGAACCGGGGGAGACTCGAGAGGGAGGAAGTAACAGGGAACATGTTGGCGATTGTGTTGGCGAGTACATTTCAAGTTCCTCGACTCTACAGTGACATTGTTGGCGTGGGGGGTGGTTCATTAAAGAGACGACGCTCTTTGGAGAAACAGTGGTTCGTGTGTTGCAAGTACCACTAGTCTCCGACATTCTAGAAAGTTTTGGGACGCTCTGAAAGTCACGTTGAACGAGATGGTTGCTTGAACAACCCACTTTGAAGATTGAGACGAATGCATTCCTATGCATTCTCGGTACGCATATGCCATTCCGGGTTAGATTGTATATTATCATGCTTCAGTGTACCGTGCTCCAACGCACCTTCGGACCACTCCCCGTCCACCAAACGGAAACCCCTTCCGAAGAAACATACATACCTGAGATCAGTACCAAGATGAGACCCAGAATCGACCTTGCCATGAAGTTTCTGATGAACCATGCAGCGCGGTAAACAGTCTTTCAGCTCAACGCAGATCTTGAGCATCGATCATGTAGATATACATACCATGTATGACCGTGATAGCTCCTAGAGGAAGGGGAAACGATAAATGATCCATGACCATGCAAGGCGCAGAACAAGAGGCCCAAGTCGACTCACGTCCGTGACCGGCGTCTAGGCTATCCATTACTCGCAGCTTGAGCGAGCAAAGAAAAGAAAAGTTCTCCATGTAGGATCACCCAAGATGCTTGCCAAGACTGATGAAGCTCTCTCGCAAGCAACCGACATATCAACCAAGAAACCCAGCACCTCAAGAGACTGCGATATTTAGATGAGGACGCCATCGTTCAGCCCCAGCGCATACCTCAGGTCCTCAAATGCATTACACTCGGTGCAGTGGAGAGATCAACCACCCGTGAGGCTGTTCCACATTACTACGAGTTCACGAAACGACACGCCTTCACCCTCTAGCCTGCAAGCGCGAGTGCGAGAGGCTGCTTCTCCGAACAATCTGAGTACGCAGCATTGATTCAAGGAATGCCTACAATGTATCCGGAAGCACCTTCATGGAAAATTGAGCTGGAAAACTCCACAGACTGAAATATTCCTGGAAGGCAGACGTTGGAAGAAATCTGCAAACATTAGGAATGTCTTGATTTCATCTGATGGTATGCGTTTATTGGCCGGGGCTATGAGTTCGAAAATCAGAAGATAAATCTCGTTCGGTATGATGGGTAAGATCTTAAGTTCTAAGAGACCTGAATTCGTCGACTCTCCGTCGCTCTGGGGCTAGATAAATAGCGAAATTTCGAATGAATGAACGAAAGAAAACGTCAGCGAAGACGAGGAGTCGGAAGAGCGCCAAGCGTCATTACATAATGTACTGTTTTTCCCACGAATCACTACGGAAAAAACTGAGATTAAGCGACAATCAAGCAAACAATATTATCAACTTGGTCCTATTGGTTCGACCTGAGCACTGGTTTCTCCACAGTCCGTGCGGCGGTGTGGACGATAATTTATGGTATGTATGGATACGAACGTGGCTTGATGAGTTGCCATCACGATCACGAAAGACCCTCGCTCTCAGTCGAAGATGAGACATGTCGAAGTCATTCGCAGTCGTCACTTCAATCAACGTCGGCACGTTCGTTGCGTTGTAAGTACCTACGAAACAGATGCATCAGTGCCGATAGATTTACGAAACTATTTACATGGTCAGCATTCTTCCAAATGGTTGGTTGACGCACTCGGACTTGGACTGTCCTGGTGGGGGGGTTTGGAGTCAATAGCGCCATGTCATCCTCTGATCTTCATCATCCTCTTCTTCTGGTGCGATATTGGCTGCTCATTGGAATCCAGGCGTTTCATTATGATCCGGTCACCGAATTAGACGATGATATCCATGACACCTGGTCACTGGCAATGGCGCCATGTCATCCTCTGCGGCTGCCTCATTGGGATCGAGGTGTTTCATAGCAATCCGGTCACCGAACGATAATACATGCGTGACACCTGGTCACCAGTGGCAACTAGCTGATCGACGGGTGGTCCGACACATCGCTGCAGGGAGTGCTGGTTATAAGTATCGTTACCGCGTTACCTGACCGCATGCCTCCATTCGTATCTTTGCACCTCTTCTTGCTCTTCACCATCGTGTCGGTTGCATGCGCAGCTAAGACATGCAATGTACTTGACTTCGATGGGGTTGCGGACAATATGACAGACATCGCACCGGCCATCACCAAGGCATACACGGAATGTGTCTCTAATGCGATGACTTCCAACCCTGGCGACACGATCCTGCTTGTACCCGCGGGAACATATGCACTCAAGACAAACGTCAACTTTGTCAAAGCACAAAATTTCTCCGTCGAGATCAACGGAGACTTGCATCTAAAATTCGATCCCTCGCTTGGGGGGAACATGTTTTTGTTCGAAAGATGCAACCATGGTAAGTTGGCGATGGGGCATTTCGGTCATTGAACATGGAATAAGCATGCTGACGATGTCAATTTTGAGTCGTGTGGAAGGGAAAGGGTACGATTTATGGGCATGGTGATCTATGGCGACCGAATCGCGAGTGAGTTTTCCTCTGTGGTTTTTCATAGAGGCATGGTCGACGAACTTTTGCTTCTGCGCTGTCCTCAATGCATTACAGCTTGACCAAATACGTATGTTGTCAGTACAATGACCTTGATTGCGTTGTTGCTGACGTCATGTTATGCATTGCATAGCCGAGTCGCCCTCGCCTGCTTCGTTTCCAGAACTGTGATAACGTCGACGTGAGCGGCGTCACGCTCAATAACTCACCCTTGTGAGTACGGTAGTATCGACCGCTCAAACCATGCTCTGACCTTCGTAGATTTCATGTGACGATCATTGGGGATAAAAATGTCGCACATGACATGAAGGTTCAAACTCTTCCGTACATCATGGTTTTGCAAACTTGCTGACCTGATATCAGATCGTTGCGGACCATATCGGGGAGACAGATGGGTTTGATGTGTCGGGAAACAATAACTATGTGCATGACGTCTCTGTCGAAAATGGCGACGAATGTGTCACGGTCAAGAACCCTACGAATGGATTCATCGCGCAAAATATTCAGTGCTTTTATTCCGCTGGTATGTTTCTTTCTTTCCTGGAGGTGGAAGAGTAGATTTTATCGTCGTACGATCGAGAGTCTGACTGGGGAACTGTCCAAGGTTGCAATATCGGGTCTTTTGGCAAGGAGGCACAGGGCGTCACGTTTGTACCCGCTAATTGCGATCATCTCTACCGAAATTGATGACCTACTTCTGGATCGCAGAATTCAGAATGTCTATTACAGCAACGTTACTCAATACAATGGCGACGGAGGCATCGTATTGAAGGTAAAATCAATGTATTGTTATATGGACATGCATCGCTAACCCGGTTTCGGGGCTTCAGTCTTACCCATCCGCGTCGGGTGTTGTAAAGAACGCGACATACGTTGAGTGAGTCTGCTCGATTGGTGAATATATGTATCACTAATACAATGCCCGCAGTTTTAAATTCGTGAGTCGATATAATCATCGCGTTGGTTCGCAGATGATGATATGGTGAACCTAGACCAATGTTGCATACCCTATCCAGGTAGCGTATGCACGGCAAAAAGCATGACTAATTCATGACCTTTTCTCTCTTTTCCCAGATATCTGATTATTGGTGTCCGCATGAGACATGTCCCTTGTCAACAGGAAACATTACCTGGGAGGACATCACGTTCAAAAGGATCAGCGGTACGGGCGACAGCAGTAACAGACCAACCATCGACGTTGAGTGCATCTCTGGACACATGTAGGCTGACTGAAGCATTTCATTGAAGTTGCCTATCTGACCTGGTTTTGTTCCCACAACAGGTGCAAGGACCTCACGTTTGAGGTGCGATTCCTATCATGCTTGACTGATTTGCACAATTGATCCATTTGTCACAGGATGTCACACTCTCGAAGGAGAAGGGTGTGAAGGCGACAGTGCACATATCAAACGCATGTGGACATGGCTTGCCGGAGCTTCAAGGGTGCTAGTGGAGGCGGGCTGCGACCGCAAAGATTGTCAAACTTGAGAGGGGGGGCAACATGGCCCAACGTGCTGCACAGAACTCACTGCACGATTACACCTGTTTGTAAATTGGTTGGCAATATATTATTTAGCACAAAAAACAAATTGTGTCGTCCTTACCAGACTGTGCTCTAGCTAGTGCTTGATCGGTGCACATACGACTCAGTGTGACCAAGAAGATGGACTCTGTCATGATGGTGGGTCACAACAAGGACATATCATATCCCGATGACGACAGCGACTGCTTCACCGCCAGAACTAGCCTTGCAACCCGAAGGGGATAAATTCGAAATGGTTCAATCAGCCTTGGTACTAATGCCTGATGGAAACGCCTTGGCCTTTTGATAGTAACAGATGGCATGGCTGGAATTCGCTGGATGCACCCCCTGGACCACAATTATGATTTCCTCTAGAGTGGCACAAGTAAGCTACTTTGTACGTTCAAAAGGGTTCGGTATTGCTTCAAGTTACAATGTTCGAAGCTTGTGAGCTTCGCAAGAGTGAGTCGTACATGTTCGTAATATATTCTCCATACATTTCCTCGCGCCATCCATAGAATAATTGGCCGCGACCTCTGTGTACCTGAATCGGAAATAAAAAAACTTCGCCAGCATCACGTCAACAAGTTGAGTCCAGTTGAGCAACCCATTTTCATGGAGCATCTGGGCAAATGGGGCAAATGATTGTAATATGTGAATGTGGATAACATGTAATAAAAACGAATAATCACGTACCTCTGTGTTGTGACACAAAATCTCTCACAACACGGTGGGCGAAGATCGAGTGGCAATCCAGACTCGGACTCGGAGGAGTCAAGAGCTTGAATCCCAGAGCCAGCGCTTTGTACCACATCGCTGAGGAGTGGCACGATATCCTCAGCGAACACTAGTTCATACATCAAATTGGCTTCGTAGTCAAAGATTCAATCTTTTGGACTACGAAGCCAACCTTCTTTGTTACGGTGTCGGTCGCTCCCGGCATTAGCACGTCATGCAAAGTGGGGATACTTCGAAGAAGCCAGGAGTTTAGGGTATGAATAGTATCTGAATCGATGTCTATGATATGGAGGTGTAGGATGAAATCTGACTTGGACTCGGAGAACCTGACTCGACCGGGACCACAACACACCTTATGTCTGTGCTTACCTTGTCATGACTATTCTGATATAACCAGCTCATTGGCTCAGATAGTCACATCTAGATGCCGGAACCTGGGTCATCCGAGTCACATCTATATCCTAGAACTGTGTCCAATTGCATCAGCTAGTATTGAGTTCACTGTGCGTAATAGAAGTCATAACCTTACAACACAAACCCGACTATATAAATATGTTGAATTCTCGCATCTCAGTGATATGACACAATCAAAGACTCACACTTCTTCATCCACATTTCCACGCCCAAGTCTCTCAACATAGTTTTTCACGCACAGATTGGCACACACAAATTCACCCCTAGATCCTTTAAAAGCAGCAGGACTCCAAATTTTCAGAAACAGCAACAAACGTAACACACCTCGATGGCGATCAGCAAGTCGTGCACTCACTTACCACATATCTCCAACTGCACTGTGTCCGATGAGGACGCAGGACGTATTGTATACAGCAATCGCGTGCGCGAAGACTACTTTGAGAGAGTGCGTCAGAATACTGATATCCAGACACATCACACGCACTTACATTTCTTCCTAGATGTCTTCGCATGGTGGCCCTCTGTCCTACAGGCAGATCCTGCTTCGCTGGTCAGAAGCAGTGGTCAAAGCACAATTTGCTACTATTACCAACCTTGCGGAAGCTCAGGAAGCCTGTGACGATTATGGCAGTTTCATCCTAGCTATTCTCGGCCCGAAAGGTTACGAAAACATGCTGAGACAGCTGTTCTCCGTTGTAGAGACATACAAGTCGGGTGAGAGGTCTGAAATACTCTAGTCAGTACGTTGCACTAACTATTATGGGCAGCTCCAACGCATTAAGTTTATGTTGTGAATCCAGCAAAAGTTAATTGTTGGATTTGTATTTTGTCGTATGCCGTACCTTTGAAACCTGTACTGAGAATTATGGATATCAGCTTGTATTACATCTAGTGTTATTTATTGTGCACCTTACGCTGGCATGAATTCCAACAAGAAAGCTGGCTCTGAAGGAGCAAGGCATGCAACCGGTCAGACCATGTGCTGTCCATCTAAAGAGAAGAGTCACCTAGGCCATTTAAGGGCTGAAGGAGGTACGCGTCGCAGATGGTCCGATTGATCGATCAGTGTGGCAGCACCTAAGTTCGGCAAGGTGAGGCGCGCCTTGCGAGAAATTGATGTTCCTTACCATGACAACAAGCTTTCCGACACTATTTGTTTCGCTGATGCAGTCGATGAGGTTGCACGTTGGCCTTTTGCAGCTCGCCCACGTTACCGGGTCAGCCTTTGATGGAAACCAAGTTGATCTAGTGAATACTGGCTGATGTGGATGATCTCTCATTTCGCTCTGCAAAGCTTCTTGAGTGAGAGTCCGAGTTTTTTGCCAAGTTCCCAGATTGTCGAAAAGTGTACAGAGACGAAATGAATGGTGTCAGGAAGGGTAGAAAGTTTGTACTTAGTGGCCGCCCGGCGCCCAGGCCCGGGTGTGCCCAATGAATGAGTTACGTAATGATAAACGTCATCTTCAGTCAGGTCATTTTTCATGACGTCACTCACTTGTCGAACCAGCGCAGCCATTTCCTTGAAACACGCCGGGAAGGTTAAGATAGTAAGGTATGGCATTCTCTGTGGTTGGATCCGTAATATTTGTGTGCTATAAGTACAGGTTGTTTCATTCTCTTACAAACTATTGCGAATACTAGAAGTACACGAGTCCGAAGTGCGGCTTTCTTTGGAACTATAACAGGGTCATGATGTGTTATGTACTCATTTCTGGGACTGCGCAGACGGGGGAGAAGCGGGAGAGGGGCTAGGGGCTGATGTCGGGGTTGCCGTAGCTTTGTGCTGCTTGATGCGGATCGCCTCTTCGTGAATGTCGCGCACCTGCTTGGAGGTGCTAGTGTAGAAGGTCAGGATAGACTGGCCGATAGGCGAAGCCAGGGCTTTCAAATAATACTTGTCGGCTGCGTAAGCGAGGAAAAGGGGGAGGTCAAAGGGAGACATACTTCATTAGCGGTCTTAAGGTATCCCTTTTGCTCGTCGATGCTCTTTGCGCGAGTGCGGGCCTCCTTCAATGTGGACTGGACCCTGCCGGAAATGGTCTGGTCAGCGCCGAGGGTACGCTGTCCGATGTTCTTGTCGAGACCGGACATGTACGAAAGGAACTTGTTGGAGATCCCGTGCTTGTCTGGGAGTATCGTTTAAAAGGAGGTTCTCTTTGGCTCTCTGTGGCACACGTACTATCAATTTCAATGGCACGCTGGAGAATGTGGTCGGATAGATGGTAACCTTTGGCAAGATATTCGGCAGCAACTAAAGCAAGGAGTCTGGATTAAGTAGCAGGGGCTTTGGGGGGGATAGCTTACCAGCAGCTCGCGGCTTGTCGGATTGCTCGATGTGTGGGTGATGCTCCTCAGCATCATGATTATCGACGTGCTCAACCTCCGATGTGACGGTGAGAGTACTTTCACTGAGATTGCCTCCGTTCAACTAGATCGAGATGAATCAATGTTCATCGCTATGGATAACGGAGCAGACCATGAGCGCAGTGTTGGCTGCGGAATGCTTTTCGAAGACGATGACCGCGGTCCTCTTTTCACCTTTGCTATCTTTGAACTCGATGGAATTGATCCTGGATGATTCTGAGATGTATTAATGCATCGCAACGAATTGGTACGTACTTTCCACAGAAACTGGCGAACAGATGATGAACGAGGGGTCACATAATCAGAGGCGCTCCTCTCACCTGAAAAAGTCATGGAGCTCGGATTCGGTGGTAGATGGAGAGAGCCCGGAGACCTTTGAGCGTCAAGATTAGTATGCGAGCATCGAGACAGACGAGACGAACGTCGACGGCGGCTTCTTTGGACATGGCTGGTGGTTCGTGATAGTAGTATGACGTGGGAATCTAATTTGAGGGTACATCGTCATCCATCTTTTAATAAGAGCCGAGTGCGGTGCAAAGAACGACGACGACGACGACCGAGCGAATGGGCCCCTTCTGAATGCTATCGACCACAGCGATGGCCGAGCCTCATCTCGATCGCCGACATCGCTCACCCGCCATGCGCAACAGCATCAGAGGCCTTCCCGCCATCCCCACTCCAACGCAACCGACGACCGTGCACCAGTCCAGCGATTTTTGGATCCCTCAGGTCGCTCAGGACGGTCAGGTGGGGTATTGCGTTGGTTTCCAGCTCGTGCCTTGATGTTCATGCCGAAATTCAGATCTACTATGTCAACACCCTCACAGGAAGACTCTCGCGCGATCTCCCAAGAGACTCCGATGACGATGACCTCGTCGGTCTGACCGCAATCCAGTCCAGCTCTCGTTTCAGTACCGCCAGTGATTTCGGTCTCATCCCCGTCAGTAATCCCATCGACATCCCGTCGGTCGCTACGCCCCGCTTTCAGCAAGCCGAGCACTCAGAAGCGATGAATACCCCATCTCTGTCCTCTTCCCTGTCGGCCACAGGCAGCCCTCGAATGCTCCCCGTCAAGCCTCTTCCCCTCCCCCTTGACAACGGCGGCGTGCCCATCACCCGCCCTCGCGCTAATACCGACCTGGCGTCTTCGGACCGTCCTTTTAACCATGTATCTGGTGCATTCTTCGACTCTCCTGCAGAACAATTACGCCATCGCAGTTTCAGCGCTTCCGACTACTTACACCACAAAAAGAGCCTCTCTCATGTGGATACCAATCATACCTTGCTCATTCCAGATCCACCTTCCCTCGGAGCGTCCACGTCATCGTCCGACACACCTTACCGCCAGGATTTACCACTAGTAGAGTCTTCTCAGCCATCAGTGTCTATCATACAACGATCATTAGCCCCCCCTACTCCAGATCCTGTATCCGAGCTTTTGCAACGAACACAGCAATGCATACATTCAGTTATTCTCCACCTCAAGCAATTTGGGGTCCCCCGGGTTGCTAAGGACGAAACTATCGTCGATAATCTCATCTGTGCTGCCATCACCGCTATTCGAGACCTGTTATACGTATCTGGGCCGTCGCTCCCGCATCGTGGTGGGAAGCACAAAGCAGATGGAACGAGCAACGCGTCTCAGACTCCGCTCGTCCCTGCTCAACGTCGTGCCGTCGCCACCCTTTCCAAATTCGTCTTATCTGCGCGTGCAGTCCTCAACGATGGACCTTGGATCGCGAGTGACAATGTCTCGCAACTCAGTTCGGATGCCGATGAACTAGAGCGCTCGGTGATCGAGTTTGTGTCCATAGCACAAGGGGTTCGAAGTCAGGGTGTTCTCGGCCCCAAGCGATTGCATGGCTACTTGACTGCCTCACATGCTGGTCCCATCACGCCGGGAGCTGGAACCGCTGGAACCTGGAGGGGATTCGGATGGGTAGACATCGAGGATCATGAGGAGGCTCCCCGCCAAAACTTGACCGAGGCCACGTTCAGCGAGTTCGCCACTAACTTATCCAGGGCTCAGGAAAAGTTGTACGCATTCTCTGAAGCGCTTCGAGCCACGCAGCCTGGTATTTGTATCTTTTCATCCTGTTACGCCAACTGACAATGGTTTGATATCTTAGCCGAGGTTGTGACTACTGTCGCTCAAGAGCTTTTCAGACAGCTGTCGTCGCTTGTTCTGTTTCTTTCCGACATTCATATCGCCAGACACGTTGATATTGAAACCATCGATCAGTCCAAGCTTTCTGATGGCGCACAATATTTGCGTACGGTTGAAAAGGCTCGCCATCTTGTCCGTTCATTCGAAGCGACTACGCAAGCAGTTTACGACGACGGTGCTGGGCTACTGGTTGCCACGCAGCGCATCCGACGAGTGGAACCTTGTGAATCTTGGAAAGGTCGCGACGCGACATACGACGCGCTGGAGGTCTTGAGCTCATCCCTTGACATCAACCTCAATATATTACGACAGAATCTTGAGGGCCTTCTGCATGCCGGTATGGAGCAATCTGCCATCCTAGAACGATATCACAAGACACCTGTCGAATGGCGAATGTCGCAGCGCAGTCTTGTTTCTGCAATCCTAGCGAACCAAGCTTTGGAAGCTATTTATGAACATAACGGTGCGTATGATGTCACCGCAGACGAACCAAGCAGGACCTTGGAGGATGCCGCAGAAGATTTGGAGGAGCCGCCTTCACCTTCGCCAACTTCACCTCCACTACCCCCATTACCTATCAGCACAAATATACCCGGGAGACGAGCGCCTATTATGCGGATTCCGTCAGAAGAAGATGATAGTACGTTCATTCTCCATCTATTTCTGCAAATTGTCACTATTTTCTCACTGTTTGTTGATAGCTTTGGGAACAATGCGTTTGCCCCCACGACCTGATAAAATCATCGCATTCTTTGGTGACGATGCACCGTCACACTATCTAATCTCCTTGTCGGCTGAAAAGAAGCCTTGGTACCTCCGGCCACATTATGATCCTGAAGAGGTACTCATTGACCCAGACGGCACTGTCCGAGGTGGAACCGTTCCAGCTCTGGTTGAAAGGCTCACCGCGCACGAATATGCAGGCAAGTCGATGATGTTCGCGAACATCTTAGCCCGCTCATGCTCGGCTAGATACGAATTTCACTAGAGCATTCTTGATGACGTTTAAGTCATTCATGACACTCGACCAACTTTTTAATCTCCTTGTGGAACGTTTCTGGATTCAACCCCCTCCCAACCTGAATCCGCCAGAGCTTGAAGATTGGAGATATCATAAACAAAGTATCATACGCATTCGGTGAGTACGATTCATGATATTTTGTTATGGAAACTTGACTCGTTTATACAGAGTGATCAATACGATGAAGTCGATAGTTCAAGACGAGGACTTGCTGGACAAAGCAGAAGATACGGTAATCCTCGATCGGATGGCACAGTTTGCGTCACGGGATGACGTGGTTAAGATCGCAGCTGCGAAGCAGTTGTTGGCCGCAATAAAGCGAGCTGTTAGTTGTTTTTCTTGGCTCCATAGAATTTCTACTGAATGCATACAAAATAGCACGGAGGGACCACTAGAAGAGTGGCACTACAGGCAATGATCTCTCTACCCGCACCTATTGTTCCGAAACGAATAGAGTTGCTGGATATAGATCCCTTGGAACTCGCCAGGCAGTTGACAATCACCGAGAGTCGTCTATACCTAAAGATTAGACCCTCTGAATGCCTGCAACGGTCGAGGCAATCCAAAACAGAATATCACGATGGCGTCGCCAATTTCATTCGCAGGAGTAATAGGGTATATCAATTTACAGTGTTTGATCTTCCATGATTAAACCCCTCCACAGATTGCACATTGGGTTACATATTCCATTCTGTGTAAGGACGATCCTCGTCGCCGAGCCGCTGTTATGAAGCAATTTATCCTCATTGCCGACGTCAGTGGTTTTACTTCACGTTGTCTGCATGCTCATGTACATATTCCACTCTAGCGGTGTAGGGCGATCCAGAACTTCTCCACCATGATGGCGATCGTCACAGGATTGAATTCCTCGCCAGTTCATCGCCTCAAACGTTCATGGGAGCAAGTTAGTTCAAGGCACATGTCGCAGTTGGAAACGTGCGAGGCACTCATCAATTCCTACAAACACTACAACAAGTATCGAACCTCGCTTGCCACCGTAGCTCCTCCCTGCGTTCCGTTTGTTGGTATGTTTCTTGCTGTGATAGTGGCGTGATGTATCTTAGCGTTGTCTCCCCGCCAGGTGTATTCCTAACTGCGCTCACCCACATACAAGACGGAAGCAAAGACATGCTCCCAGGCGACCTCATCAACTTTCGTAAGCGCCAGAAATCATCTGAAGTCATACAGGATCTTCAGCGGTGGCAAATCCAACCGCACAACTTCCATCCTCTTCCCTCCGTCCTCGTCTTCGTCGACGAGGCCCTCAAACAATTCGGTGATCACGACGCCAGCGAGATATTCTGGAAACTGAGTTTGGAGAGAGAGCCAAGGGAAAAGGACGAAGAAAAGCTGGCCAAGTGGCTGACCGATAGCGGTTTCCTGTAAGTTGTAAGATCACGGCGTTCTTTAGGACTTGGCTGTGCTTTTTTATCTCTTCGTTCTCTCCTTTTTTTGTCTCGTTGCACTATACCACTGCGAGCGTCATGGACTCGAGGCGACGTTGGAGGCATTTGTTTGTCGTAGAAACAGTTCGTCGTTTGCTCTTTGATCGGAAGGTATTCTATTGGTATTTATGTTGTGTTCGCGGTCTCTTATGTAACGATGGTTGGAGCCAACTCTTTTAGCTTCAGAAGGAGGAAGGATGTACAAGTGGGGGTCGGGCCGAAGGCGGCGGCGGCTGTAGTATTAGTCAGCAACCTTATGAGGCACCGTATTATAGTTCGCACTTCAACGCAACTTCCAATAGCACTGCTGGCGCTTCGCTTATTGACAGGTCGACCGGGTCAAGCGTAAGCTACTAATCAGCGAGAGCGTAAGTACTTCGCACTGGCACCCAGGTTCAGCTCGCAATCAGGCGGCGAGCACAGAGTTGAGGATCATCGATCCGACGCAAGATAACTGCACCCGCCACCAAGCGTGTACCGAGTCCCTCGTGACTGGCTCCGCCATCTACCTCGCTGGCAGGAATAACCACTCCCGAGAACTTACTTGACGGCGACGTTTGGAGTCGCAACGTATCGTTGGTCGAGTTCTGCTCACAGTGCAGACAATGAGATGATGAAGACATGGTTCGTAGCCGACCAGAAACCTGATCAAAGGGCAAGCAGATATTCGGATCGTATACTAACATCAACTTCCGCGGACAGCGGTTTTGGGTATCTACGAAGCACACGCACCAATCTCTGGCCTCATCCACTACGCTCCCTGACGACTCTCCTTGTCTACTGGACTCACGCCTCCCCGAGAAGTCTTGCGATGTTGAACAGCATCAGGAAGATGGCCAAAGGCGACATGCTGACGAGGGCGAGGCTCGCTGCAAGTGCCGGGGATCCAGACAGCGCAACGAATGCCACGACGCGGACGACGACGAACCCAACATCGAGCGCGGCAAAGAGCAGGGCAAAGAGCAAGGCGAACGTCACGTAGCCGATACGCTCAGCGATTTCCTACATCGACGAGAGCAACGTCAAATGCGATCTCCATCAATTGCAGGACCAATACCTTGAGCTCGGCAGGTGAGAGTCTTCCGTAACCGTGGTGAATGCTCTCTGCCAAAGCCAGGAAGAAGAGCGTAATCGGCATGAAGAAGCAGTCGCCACTGCTGAGATGAATGCTACGAGCCGTTAGTCTGGACAGTCGTGGAGAAAGGACAATAGGCTCCTACGCGAAGCAGCTGCGAAACTGCATCGGATTGAAACACAGGTGAGACTCGAAGGAATATAGACTTGGCGTCAAGGTACTGACCAGTTCAATCGATCTGTCGATTCTGACGTCCAAAGCTGCTTTGACGTCCTCGAAATCACGCGATGCTTGCATCATGTTGTACAAGGCAAGCTTGCGTATCCAATGGATCACAATCTCGGACATGGTTGAAATGGATGTTTGGGTGGGGGGAAAGGGGGGAAAGATGAGTATGCAGTTGTGGTTGAGTGCGGTTGATTGGTAGGTGGTGCATGGTCGTTGTACCCTTAAGTATCCTGGTGATGCTAAAATCCGTACCATTACTTAACATTCTGTGTTGACACGTGTGTTCGAAGTGAATGTGCACTGAAGTATGAACTGGCAGGAATCACAGTTGCAGTTGGGATAACCCAATATGGCAAGTTGGATGATGAGGACTCGGAGTTATGACCATATAAATGTTCTGCGAGGGGTCGTCATGGTGGGCAAGGCTTACGCTGGTCACGGACGAGATGAGGAAGATGACAAAAGGTTGACTTTTATGGAATTTCGGAAGCAGGTACAAAGATCACCGACTTAATAAAACTGCATGTGCAATTGTACATGCACGGCCTTCTAAACTGACTGCTGCGTAGGAAAGTAAAAGTCGGAAAATGCCATAAATGGAAAGCTGAGGATGATGAGCTTTTTTGAAGGGATATATCCGGGCTTTTTTGTTCTTTTCCTCTTTCAAATACATCCGCTTGCGCCTTGGCTATACATGTAGCAGGCTATACAGCGCGATCGCACATCGGTGGGTACCTCCACGCTTTACTACTTACTCATTTTAGAAAGAGGGTGATGAGGTTGCATACTTCCATAATTGTCAATACTATGGAACATGACGAAAGTCATCGACTGATTGAACTTGGATTCGGGACGACGACTCGGAGCACAACGCGACAGGTGCATGTGCACTTGGTGTCCGGTTGCATTTTTGGTAGGTGAATTTCTCCGAATTCAATGTTACGAAGGTATTCGATAAGTCACGCTGCAACGACATCAAGCCTAAGTACTTTGGTTGCGTTGGAGTAAGTAAGCTAGGGCGCTTTTCGGTCCCTCGGAGCCCAGAATCTGAGATGCTGTACGTTCGACAATACCGGCCCTGAATCCGATTTAAATAATAATGGTGCAAGTTGGCACCCAACTGTAAACGACAATAATCATGATAGCTGCAGATGGTACCCATGATCAACTGAGCCTGCCAGTGTGGTACACGAGTCTCTGACTCTTGCGCAATGCATGAAGCTAGTCGA
Source organism: Leccinum boreale (assembly GCA_038092235.1). Lineage (NCBI taxonomy): Eukaryota > Fungi > Basidiomycota > Agaricomycetes > Boletales > Boletaceae > Leccinum > Leccinum boreale. Next base: position 68,952 of record JBBPPX010000133.1, read on the forward strand.
TGCCAATATAAACATCCGAATAATCAAGAACTCTTATATTCAAGGTCAATCCACGATGGGGTGCCGCCGAACACCTGCTGGATCGTATATTGACCTGCTTGCGCAGAATTTAGGATGTGATCCTGTGCAACCCGAGAGGACGTGTCTCCACCAGGACCTATATCATATCATGCTTAGTGCAAACCACTGTACAGCGGTAAAAGATATTTACCAGATGATTCGAACTCGGCATAGTACGTTGTTTCGGGTATCTGACTATCATGATGCGCATGCAAATTCAGTAAAGGACAGTAGGTCACAGAGGGTGGAGAGTGGATTTACCCTTCCGAACCGTTCCACGCGCGAAAGCCAGCGGGTGCAATGCTATCGTCCATGTAGTTCCGGTGATAGACTGCGACTGCATACTCGTTCCACGGGCGCCCTAAGCGACA
>JBBPPX010000134.1:0-68307 GCA_038092235.1 Leccinum boreale
CTTGGTACACTACTAACCATGCTTTGTTAGTTCTGGTTAGTGTGTCTGGACAAGCTTGGTTAGTGTCTGGTTAGGATGCCTGCTTTGTTAGTTCTGGTTAGTGTGCCTGGACAAGCTTGGTTAGCGTCTGGTTAAGATGCCTGCTTTGTTAGTTCTGGTCAGTGTGCCTGGACAAGCTTGGTTAGTGTCTGGTTAGGATTCATGCTTTGTTAGTTCTGGTTAGTGTGCCTGGACATGCTTGAAAAAATAAAAAGTTGATCAAAAAATGTACCAAAGTGTGCCAAAAACAGTGTACCAAAAAAGTGTAGTGAAAAGTGTACCAGAAAAGTATAGTGAAAAGCATAGTGAAAAGTGTAGTGAAAAGTGTACCAAAAAAGTGTACAACAAAGTGTAGTGAAAAGTGTACAAAAAAAGTGTACAAAAAGTGTACAAAAAAAGTGTAGTAAAAAGTGTACAAAAAAAGTGTACAAAAAAGTGTAGTAAAAAAGTGCAGTAAAAAGTGTACCAAAAAAGTGTACCAAAAGTATATCAAAGTGTACAAAAAAAGTGTACAAAAAAGTGTAGTAAAAAAGTGTAGTAACAAGTGTACCAAAAAAGTGTACCAAAAAGTATATCAAAGTGTACCAAAAAAGTGTACCAAAAAGTGTATAACAAAGTGTAGTGTGGTCATGTGACCCTGGAGAGCCTGGGAAAGCCTGTGGATCCTACATGGTCTGTAGAGCTGTTGGAGCTGTAGAGCTGTTGAATCTGAAGAGCCTGTTGCAGTCTGTAGTCATCTGTGAAGTCTGTGGAGTCTGTAGGCAAAAAGCTGGTTTGCTGATGAACACTGATGACGCCCGATGAACAACGCCACACCATGATTCCACGGCGAGCACCGACGCGATGAAGAACATCACTGTGGGCATCCCACCCCGTCCACACCATCAGTGGACTGTGCCAAAGACGTTGATGCGGCGACAACAACAACGTGTCAAGGGCGCAACGCCGACTGACGGTGCAACAACGACATGAGGGGATCCTTATAAGTTATATCACAGTAATTACATGGTAGACTCAGTAGACAGTTAGACCCCCATAGATCAGTTTGTAATTGCATGAACTATATAGTAGCTCCAAGCTGTTTCGTTTACTACCATAGTGTGATAATTACTACAATAGTACATTTTCCATTTTATTTACTACCATAGTGTCTGATTACTACGGTAGTACATTTTAGTTCATATAGTGAGTATTAGCAAATGGGTTACTACCAGGGATTATTCTTTTTTCCTAATGGATGGTGTCGTTGGCTTTGGTCCATTGGATCCAAAAGTCACATTCATCCTTAGTGGAGACAGCGGTGAGGGCAGTAGGCTGTGAGATGTCAACAACCCAGGTATGACCTGTGGCCTTGAGGTAGGGCGACATGGAGGGCCAGAAGGAAGCCCAGTTGGATCCAGTGAAGATCTGGATTCCAGAAGACGTGTTGGTGTTGGGAGACATTGTGTATAAGCTGTAAGCAACATCATTAGCGTGCTGTACGAGCATGGGTTCAGTCCCACTGATATGGAACGTAGTGGTAAGAGAACAAGATGTTATTCAAACTCAGATGCTGGGTCTGAATCTTATATACGACAAGTAAGGATTATGTAATCTACTAACTATAAGCCGTTATTTATATATTTAAATAAGTGTGAGAGCTACTTAATAGTGCTCATTCAACAGGATGTAGACTTGGAGAGACAGATGAAGACTAGGGACGAAGAACTAGTCAAGCAGACGTAACGCCTGGCGAGACTCGAAGACTAAGGACAGGAGACACACCCAAGAGGGCAGAGGTTCAAAGGGACTGAGAGATGAGGGACTTGAGGGGTTTCACAGAGAACTAGGTGATATTCCAAGTAACTCTAGCTTAGGGTTACAAAAGTGACAAGGTAATCCTTCAGTACTACCAGCATGGAACATGATGGAAATGCAAGGAAGGAGTGAGTCATCCGCAGTATGGATGTGTAAGAAGCTGCGGAGGATTAATCATACAATGATCAAATGATGACAGATGGATGATGAAGCAATGTCATCATCATGAGTCAGAAGATTCGAACAGAGATAGGAAAGATAAGGAACATTGATAGGAGAAAGTCGGATCATCAGCAATGTGGAATGAGATGCGAAATTGCCCGAGATCTATGATATAAAATGAATACAAGGTAAAGGCGATAAGCAAAGGAAAAGGAGAGAGAGAAAAGACATAGGGAGAACTCTGGAGACAATCGTAACAATTAGCCTTTGATGAATATACAACTTTTGATACTTACTCTCGAACTGCATATCTGATACACAATGCTATATTTGTTTCTTGGGCAGTAACAAATAGCATTTGCAAAGCCTTATCCAGAGCTCCAGCTGTGTTTGCCAACAACATGTTACATCCCTCCTTTGTTGAAGAAACTGTAGAATGTGAGGGCGAGGGAGGAAGAGACAAGTGCCACACATTGATCGATCCCTATCTACTTCCGATATCCCCTTCCGGCGGCGGCAGGTCCAGTCACTGGCAGTGGTCAGGAGCATTCGGAGACCACATCCATCCGAAATATCCGAGTTTCGGGACGGCATGGGCATTGAACAAGCAAATGGGGCGGGGATGGGTGTGCAGTTTCGAACCCTGCTGAAAGTCCTCGACAGTCAGGGGGTTACCACTAGGTTGAACTTCATCTCAAAAGGTGCGGTCGTGGTATAGGTGTGGCTGTGTAATCCTCGTGGGAAACGCCCGTTCATATCTTTGTTATCTCCGAGTCAAGGACCATTTTGTGCAGGCTCCCCGGTTCGCGCGAAAACTTGGACGCTTCCGTCAATGACACAATAGAAATTTCGATCTTGCCAATCGAGTGGAATACTGTCCCCTGCGACAAGCCGTCTGGTGTAGATGCTTGGCCAACTCATGGAAAACCTGCCGAGCGTTATATGAGCGGGAAAGTGCAAAAGAGACAAGATAGGACTGACTGCCGATCGACAGTTCGCACGCATTGATCATAATGTTGCCCCATGCCGCTGAACTTCTTCCGACACGATCATATCTGCCAAAGGTCAGACCAACACTGGGCTCGGCGATGTAAACAGCAGAAAGGTACACCTATAACACTCAGCTGCCATGACCATGCATAATGGGCTGGCTTAGCAGGCACGAAACGCGTCCGAGGAACTTTGCCATACAAAACACGGGCACCGAAGGAATCGTAACGTCTGCTATCGGATGCCGAGTCTCGATTGGCATCTATCATGATACTTCGACAGTTGGAATGCCGATCATACATTTGCGGACCTTTAACTCCTGCACCCGGGGCATATAAAAGAGGGACTCACCAGGAATAACGACCCAACCCCCTCTTCTCTCCCCCAGTACTAGTTTCGTCGTCGTTCTCCCGCCATCACTAGTGATCCCTCGTTTCTCTCTCTCTCTCTCTCTCTCCGCGTTTTCGTCCTGAACCTTCGTTCAATGTACCGCTGCTTCGACGCGGACATCGGGCTCGTCTTGTTTGAAGAGAGTCCCATTCAAACGCGCACCGCGAGATGCAGCAGATATGGTCTTCAAGAACGATGGCCAGGATGTGCTCGAGACCATCGGCTGTGGTGGGTTCTGACCTCATGCGCGCGCTACCTGTGTTGACACCGTGATAGCGCAAGCCAGCCAGGTGTAGGTAGGCCGGGGAGCTCAGGACTTCAAGTAGTCTTCGTGCACGCGCGTCACCTCGCTACTTTGATGCGGTCATCTGAAGAGAGTCCCACTTCAACGCGCAGCGCGAGATGCAGCAGATATGGTCTCCGAACCGCTCATGCTCGGCCATGCGTCACTCTCCGTTATCCAGAGTTCGAGATGTAAGTGGGCCTGACCCCGCGCGCGCGCCACCTGCGTTGACTCCGCGACAGTCCACTGCGGCGTTGGCCGCCCGGTATTGGATATGATGGTTCCTCCAGTTGGTGGACGGACCCTCCGTCAATAATTGGATGGAATGGCTGCCAGCGACTGTCGCCACGGTGAGTAACTCGTAGCCCTTTCTAGATGGTGCGCACGCCTGACGATGTGCTCGGGTCCGCAAGCACCAGGGATATTTCCTAGCGACTCTGCGCTGCATTGCGTTGCTTCCGTGGAGCCGTCAGGCCTTCAGGGACGGCTTTTGCGTAATCTGGAAGCCCGCGGTGGGAATCAATCGGGCTGGTGACGATCTGGGATCGAAATCTCGAAGGGGCGTTTGGCCCCGTGTCACGGTTGGCGGACGGACTGGTCGGTACGACATGGGTAAGGTACCGCCAGGTTTGCTGGAAAATTACAGTTTTCACTGATGCTAGATTAATTATCGCCTCTGGCGTTTAGATTTACATTGGCTTGCAAACAAGATCTCGTGGAATACACCTCGCTGGTACTCCGCCTTGCGTAAGTGGTTGTTTGTTGATGCGAGATTTCAGACAGTCTAACAGGCCATGGGAGTCGGCTGGCGGGCGTCCCACACCTTTAGACATGGGTGAGAGATGGGGATGACCAAGTTGATATCGATAAAGCTATGCAGCTGTGATCTGGAGAATTGACGATTTTCCATTGGAAACAAAGGGTGTATGCAGAAGTGCGTCGGTTATATTTCGTTATGAACATTTGGGCCTGATTTCTTTTTTTTTCATCCGGTAACGTTTCCTAATCGACGGTTGGCAGCCTACTCGGAATGGTGGATTGGGTACCGGGATGTTTTTCACTTACCCACCATCGACTGGCGAGTTGTTGGTTGTTGCGGGATCGCAGTGGGCCAATTCTGGATGTGGGTGGTGGTTACATGGCAAACAAGTCTAGTACTTTCTTCCTTTGTAGTTTTGGCGTCTGAGTTGAAAGATGGATGTGATTATACGTTTGAGCAGGAATGTGTTGTATCCCCGCGTTGGTAGGTCGGTAGAGAATGGAGACTCGAGCCTAGTCTGATTGTTGGTCCGCGGACCGCTCCGCCCCCCGGGCCGGTCACCAAAGTACCCCGCATCTGTTCCGCGTTTGATTTGACTAAGAGACCCGGAACGAATGAACTCAAAAAATAGCCTCAGGTGTCGATAAAAGAACGAGGGTAAGAACAAAGCACGGTAAAAGAAAAGACCCTCCCTCCACGATCAACTCCTCGCCGCAACCCGCCTGTAAAACAATAAGTACGCACACCGATCGTCCCGCTCCGGGGTCCCAAACACGTCCTCTGGTCTCACGTCTGACACCAACTCGTCGTCGATCCGTATCCATCCTTCCCGTGGTGTCGCTGTGGTACCCGTGGCATTGTCGATATTCGGATGCAAGACATCGATGGTGTAGTGTCCGCCCGAGGCCGAGAGTCCGTGGTGATAGAGTACTGTGTACGCGCGATGATCAGCCACGAACGCGCATCGTAGGGGGACTGCTCACCGCCAAACAGTTTGAATCGCGTTCCGTACAATTTTTTCCCGGGAGCCATGATCTCTGTCGCACCATAAGAAACACACGCAAAGAGGAAAAGGATGTCACTCACCGTTTGGAATGTCCAATTCGGGCTCAAAGGACACCTGCTTGGCGACCTTGGCGACGCCGCCCGCCTTCGCGTCGTACAAGAACCGCTTGAGATGGAGTACCAAAATTGGGGGGAGTGACTCGATGTGCACGGTCTGGATCGCGTCCAGCGTCGCACCTGGCCGCGTGACCGAGGTCACTTGGACAGGCTGAGGAGAGGAAATGTGCGCAAGCGCGTCCTTGATCGTGTGAATTTGTTCACGCTGCCAACAAAAGATGTATCTTCTTCGTCATCGTCGACGACAGAGCACTCACCTGAATGTCCAATTGCAACGACCGCCAATCTTCGACCAAGACCGAGTCTTTTTGATGAGGGACGCGCAACGTCGAACGGAACTTGCCGCCAAACATGCGCGTGATCGGTGATTCGGTGGACTGAGCCTGCGAGGATACGTTATTTCGGGTGATGCCTCGTTGTAAAAACTACTCACGGTGCGCGTGACGGCCATGCGGTTACGTTTACCTACTTGGAGCCATTGACCTTCCTCGTGGGTGCCTGCATGGCCGTTTTGTGGTTGAGTGGATGACTCGGTTTTGGGGGTGAGCGAGGAAGTTATGGAGAGAAGTTCCTCTTCGAGGGTGTCCAAGTAAAAGCCCAAGAATTCCTCTGCGTCCTCTTGGTGACCGCCCTGATGAAAGATGAAGCGAAAGAAGAAAAGAGGGAGAGAGGAGACTGACTCGCATATGATCGAAGCGTTTCTTTTCCCTGAGAGCATCGTAGACGTAGGTGGGGATAAACGAACTCATAAAGTCGTCCTGATCGTCGACATAGCGATCGATGCGCTTGCCCTTTCGTTCTGGAGGGATAAAGTCCTTGAGGAACCTGACTGTGGCATCGACGAGTGGGGTGTTGCTATCAGCGTCTGAAGGGGTATCGATGAAGGCGGCGAGATCGTGGAAGAGACGCCAGAAGGGGGGACAGTATATGAGTACCTGGAGGACTGCGTTGGCAAAACAGAGATTTCCAGTGTTGACGATGCCGCGTGGGTGTATTTTGAGGAGGGAGTGGGAGGATGTGGGGGATGTGAGGAGAGCTAATAGCTGGGGAAGGACGGGAACAGTTGGAGGTGCAGGGATGGAGAAGCCAATGATGGCAGAGGTCGGGAGAAAGTTTGGTTTGGAAGGGTCTGAATGGAAGAGAGAAGCCCATGAAGGTTTGGGAGTAGCAGGGACACGTTCTTGTTCAGAGATGGAGGTGTTTGTAGACACTGGCGAGGCGAGGGTGGAAGTCGGCGGTGTTGACTCGGAGCCAGGCGAAGGCAAAACTTTGGGAGTAGCAGGTTGTTCAGAGTTTGTAAACACAGGCGAGGTCGGTGGTGTAGAGTCAGGCGAAGGCAGAACAGCAGGGACAGGTGAGGTCGACTCAGAGTCTGGCGAGGGTAGAGCGAGTGCATTTTTTATGACATCTTCTGGTGGACAAGCACGTGAGGATATGATGATAGCAGGCGCGCTGAATGGATTGGAAGGTCGACGTGACCAGACGACGTACTCGGGGGACATCCTAGTACTCATCGCAGTCAATGTCACACCCAATCTTGCTCGAAATCGCAAGTCTCAGACACTCGGCTGCTCAATTTCAGGTATAACTCTATTACTATCACGTACCCTACTAATACAACCTAGAATGAGGCACAAGCTGCGGCTGTCAGACTACAGCGCTACTCGCTCGACGCTTCTCGTCTCCGTGATCACTCAACCCAACTCGAACAGGAAAACGCCCGTCTCTCTCACGAAATACACGTCCTTCGCTCTCACCCAGACGAGCCCCCTCACCCAGCAGCACAACAGGTCCAAGAACTCTCCCTCGCACTAAGACGCCTCTCAGACAAGATCGCTCTTACAGAGGATGCTCTCCACGCACGTACCTCAGACCTCACAGACGCACGCAGCCAACTCTCCAGAGCAACTCATGACGCGGATGCTGCATACGAGCTCGCAGCACGCATGCGGGCACGCGAAGAGGCCGCAAACGCTCGTATACGCGAACTCGAGCTCAACGCACGCGCCTCCGAGGACGAACGCAAGTTGGTAGACCTCGTCCTCCAAGAGTATGCTGACCTAGTTCGTAACCTCGAGGGCCGCAAATCCGCCACCGTTCCTTCCACCCTCCAGGAAGGCAGGTCCTCCCTCCACGCAAACATGACAGCCTTGTCTGCACAGTCAGAGCACCTTCACTCTACCATCGCCGAGCTCAATGCCAAGGTCTCGGACCTCCAGATGACTCTGGATGCAGAACGCGCCTCTGCTGCACACGACCGTACACTCCTCTCCCAGGCAAAGACTCAACTCGACAAACTCGACCTAGAGGACCAGACAGCAGCCAAGATGGTCACTCGCTACATGTCTGTCTTTTCCCTTCTCCCCACCCCGTCTTCCTCACCCCCCTGTAGGAAATTCTCACAAGCATCTACAAATGCCTTGCAACAACAAATCACGACCGTCAGAACCCGTCACGCCTCCACGATCGCAACCCTCCAAATACAGCTCTCCGTCACAGAATCACAACTCGCATCCGAACGCGCACTCACAGCACGACTCCAAGATACCCTCGACGAACTCTGTCAAGATCTCGCACGCGAATCCTACGGAAGACGTAGAGAAGTCTCTCTCCGACTCGCCCTCCTCTCCCGCGAAGAAGCAGTCGCAGAGTATATGCGCCGCTGGGCCAGGCGTGCAACAGAGTCATACACCCGCTGTTACGACTCTCCTCAGTCTCAACCACAAGATCCAGTCCAAGAGGCGTTCCATCGCGTCATCACTGACGCAGTATCCCTCTTGTCCTCTCTCGACGAAGATGTTCAAATATCCGACACGACCCGCACCTCTGGCTCCCTCGCAAGGATGACACTCTCGAGCGAGGCCGTGAACGCACTCCGGACAGAGTTGCAAGACGAAATGCGGAAACGCTTGGAAGCCGTTCAGAAGCACAACGGTCACGCGCGGCCCGACAGTCCCGCCGACACAACGCCAAATGGCGAGCACTCGCCTGTGTCGACAGATCTGTTTATAGAGAGCGTACAAGATAGCCCGTCCACCTCAGTCGGTGAGGAGCCCGAGCCGACGCCACACTTCGAGCGGGAAACCGCGAAAGAGCTTCCCAGGGATACTCCCCCAGAAATAGAAACAGACGACACGCCGATACCCATATCCACCTCAACGCGCGTCGTGTCGGACTCGCCCTCGCCCTTGTCTATCCTGCTCTCCGAGATCGAAGGCACCCATCACCGCTACGACGATCTCCAGCGCGCGTTTCGCGACTGTTCCGTTGCGCTCAAAGACCTCAAACGCACCCTCGCCTCGTCCTCGCCCTCGTCTGCTCAGTCTACTCCTCCTCCTCCGACGCAGACACTCCTCCGTCGGCATCTCGAAGCTGCTCTCGCACGGATCGACGACTACGCCGAGGACGCACGAGTGGAACTTGAGATCCAGATCGCAGACGAGGCCTTGGCGGCGCGCGGGTTCGTGACCGTGCTGTCCGTCCTCTCTCCCGGTGTGGCAGTCTCTGTCTCCGGCTCGAATTTGGTCGATGTGGTCATAGGCACGGATACGGACGAACGGGAAGAGGTGGAGGCGAACGCACGCGCGTTTGTCGACGGGACCGAGGACGGGGTGCGCAAGGCGATGGAGCGGTTCAAGACAAAGTTGGAGCACGTGGAACATGATGTGGCGGTAGTGAAGCGGGCTTTGCATCGGTTCACGATAGGCGGGGATGCGGAGGCGGAGCTGGATGTCGACGACGCCGACACGAATCCGGCGGATGTAAAAGAGTCGGACGACAAGGAACGCGAAAACGAGAACGAGAACGACGACGCGAACACGAGCTGGACGGCGTGGACGGCCGGTTTACTAGGCTCGACGCCGATCGTGCGTCCGCGTTCTCAGGGTCCGTTGGCGGGGTTGAATCTGAGGGTTCCGATGCCGGTTGGGCTGGATTCGGCGTTGTCGGAGCGCGGGTACGGGCACCTGGGACTTGGGCGCGTGATGAACGGGGGTGGTCGGACGAACGTGGGGTTGGGCTCGAGGACGATGTCGGCGATGTATGCGGTGGGAGGGTTGAGGTCGGCTTCGACGCTTGGGTTGGGGATGGGCGCAGTGGGTGTTGGGTTGGGTGGGTCTCCGTCGACGACTTTGGGTGGGGATGTGGGTGATGACGAGGTGGAGTGAGCATTCGGTGATACCCCTTAGGTAGGATGATACATGGATACATCGTAACGGCGCAGTTGGACTCTAGGGATTACACACTTTCGTGATAACATCACCGTACAAAGCCCGACTCGGAGCTCGGTGCCGGTGATACCTGACATATGCATGATCTTATCTGCTGCGTGGGAACGGCGTCTCACCGAATGTTGGCTTCTGCGACCACCACCGAAACAACCGACCGACACCGTCCTCACCCTCATCGACGGGGAAACCGTGGCCCACGCCGGGGCGGCAACAGAGCCGCCCAACGTGGCGCTGCGGATGGGGTCTCCAAGGCAGCCGAGACTCCTGATACCGACGCCGCCACAACCGCCAGCAAAGATACAGACAACGACGACGCCACGCAGGACTTGTGTTGGATCTGCGCCGAACCCGTCAAGTATTATTCCCTGTCTGCATGCAACCATCGGACATGCCACGTGTGTGCACTACGGTTGCGCGCGCTATACAAGAAGCTCGACTGTACGTTCTGCAAGGTATCTCCTCCCTCGTCGCGCCCCTCCCGTCTTTCCAGATGCCCTAACGCCCTCTCATACAGGAACCCCAATCGACCGTCATATTCACCACCTCTCCCAATGCAGCCTTTTCTTCCTACACCCCCGATTTGATACCTTTCAAAGACGCCAGACTCTCCATCTTCTTTGAGACAGAGGACATGATGGAGGAAACGCTCATCCTCCTCCGGTTCAACTGCTCCGATTCCGAATGCGACTATACAGCTTCTGGATGGGGTGATCTCAAGCTCCACGCGCGCTCGTTGCACGGAAAGGTACTCTGGTAAGCACTCCGCCCTCCTTTGATTCGATGTATCGACGCCTACCACCATCCGAAAGCGATCTATGCATCCGATCTAAAAAAGTGTTCTCCCACGAGCACGCCTTGTACCCTCCCAACGTGCTCCCGCTGCATCTCCCTTCGCTGCCACACCGGTCGCAGGGAAAACAGCCTCTCAAAGAACCCATCGAAGGCGGCGTTCACCCGCTCTGCGAGTTCTGTCGCGAATGCTTTTTCAGCGACGACGAGCTGTTCGTGCACATGCGCGAGCGCCACGAAGAATGTTTTATCTGCAAGCGACGTGAGATTCGTGATCAATAGTGCGTCCCCACCTCGTTTCCTCGTTTTTTGTAATTTTTCCCCGCTCACTTCCGGACACCAGCTTTAAAAATTATGAGAGCCTCGTAGGTCACGCACGTTCGCGATCGAGCTTGATCTCAACGGGCTCGTCCCATCGCAGGAGCTCCACTTTTCGCGTGCGCATTTCGCATGCTCCAACGTCGTTTGTCAGGCGCAAAAGTTTGTCGTGTTCGGTTCTGAGCTTGATCTCAAGGCACACCAAGTCGAGGTGCATGGGGCGGACATGAGTTCGAGGGATAAGCGGGACGTCCGGCGGGTGCAGGCCGATTTTGAGTTTGATGACGTGGGCGGGAGCGGTGGGGGAAGGCGAGGACGGCGTGATCGGGAGCGAGAACCACCGCCAGTACAGATACAAGGGCAGGCGCAGAGCAGAGCGGGACGGCGGCGGGAGGCGTTTGGAGGGCATCTGAGCGTGACGGAGGGTACACAGACCCTGCAGTCGTCTTCTGTGCCTAGTGGACGGGCCAGTCCGATCGATGTCGATCCTCTTGTCGCAGAGTGCGTGTCTCTTATGTGTGCTTACCCAACAACGCTCACGCTGGGTGTAGACGACAATCTGCCTTCTTTACGCGGTTGCAAACCCTGGCTCCGAATCCAAACAATGCGATCACTGCCGTGAAAGCCGCGATGCGGGGATACCGAGTGAACGAATCGAGCGCGCGTGATCTGATCTCCACGATCTGGAATGTGTTAGATCAGAACTTGGATGACACTGCCAGCGTCATCAACGGTATGGTCGATCTGTTGGACGAAGAAGAAAAGAAACGTGATCTCTTGGCGGCATGGAACGGGTTCAAGATCGAGGTCAGTCCATTTTTCGTACCCCCGTTTTTCCGTTGTTGACGCGATGCTATGCATCCCCAATTTTCTTTTTCTCAGCGACGGCAACAGTTTCCCGATCTGATACCAACGGCGGTGGGGTCTGGCTACGCGGGAATCGCGAGCGGGCGTGTTCTGAATGCCAAGCACGCGACGGCATTGCGGTCCTCACAGCAGTCGTCGAGACAGGTGTGGGACCGCGTGGCGCGAGCGGCGAATGCGTCGTCGTCGTCGAGCCTGTTCCCGCCTCTTGCGGTTCCTTCTTCGTCTGTGACTTTAGGCGGTGTGCACACGATAGCGACGACGACGACGACGACCGGTGGGTTTAGGAAGCCTGTGCGCCAGACTCCGTGGGCGTCTGGTTCTGGGTCGGGTGCTTCTGGGGGTGGGAGTGCTGGTGTCGTAAGTACTCCGACATCTGTCCCTTCGGGCGCGCGGTCGCCTCAGAAGAAGGGCAAGGAAGGGTCGACGAACGCGAAACGCCCACCTGCGCTGTCTTCGAGCGCGTTCCCTGAGCTTCCTACGACGGGGCAGCAGCGGATAAAACCTGTCGTGAGCGGGAACACGTCGTTGAGGAATATATTGGGGGAGGTGATGCCTGTGACGCCTGCTTGGAGGGCGAGCGGGGGTGGTGGTGGAGGAGGAGGAGGAGGAGGAGGAGGAGGGGAAACGCAGGGTGTGTCTGGACATGCCACACCAGATACTGGGAAGGGGAAGAAGAGCAAGGGGAAACAAAAGCAGACGTTGTTCACGTTGGGGTCGTTCCCGGCGTGAGATGTGAGATCTAGATTTAGACAGGGGCCAAATGTACCTTTTTCGGATGTATGCACGGGTTTTTTCTTTTTTTTTTTTTTTGGACGAGCGAAATAATTGTGCAGCAACTGGCTAGCCTAGTCCTACAACGGGTTTTTTTCACCATCGTTTTGTTCGACGACCATGGAGTCTGTCGTGCTCCATACGAACATGGGAGACGTTCAGCTCGAGCTTTATTGGGAACATGCTCCCAAGGTGAGTCTGACGCGTTGCCTTTGAACCTGATCTCTCATTGCTCATCTTTTCATTGTAGACGTGCCGAAACTTTGCAGACCTCGCGAAAAAAGGGTATTACAATGGTGTGGTATTCCACCGCATCATAGCCGTATGTTTGTTTTACTTGTCAGTATGATGATGATGATGGGACTTACTTGATGATGACCCGACTCGTGATGAATCCCGAAATACGAAATACGAAAACAACAGGACTTTATGATTCAGGGAGGCGATCCGACCGGGACGGGTCGTGGCGGGACGAGTATATACGGGCAGCGATTGTGCGTTTTTATTTTTTCACGAAATCTTTGTCTCTGACCGCCTTCGTTTCGAACAGTGAAGACGAAATACATCCCGAGCTCCGATTCACCGGCGCAGGTATCCTCGCTATGGCTAATTCAGGTCCAAACACCAACGGTACGTGACCCAATCCATCCTCGTTTTCTTCTGTATAGTTATCATCCGTTCCCCCTCGCCTGTTAAATAAACCTTTTTTTTTTTTTTTGCACAGGCTCGCAATTCTTCATCACCCTCGGGCCGACGCCCTATCTCGATAACAAACACACCATCTTTGGTCGCGTCAGTTCTGGGATACGTGTTGTACAGCGGCTGGGCGCCGTGAAGGTAGATGCTCAGGATAAGTAAGTGGGAATTTGTTGTTGAACGAATGGACGATAAACGTGGGGCGTATTCAGACCTACAGAAGATGTCAGGATTTACAAGGCGTGGACGGTCTGACCCATTCGATCGGGGTTTTGGACACCAGGTAGGGATATGCCTTGGAAAGAGAGTGAGAGGGCGAACGTATGGCCTGGAGAACGTGGGTTGCGGTACCGCTGTGGGGGAACGAAAAGGCGAGCGTGGCTAACATGATCGCTAGGGTTTTGTGTTGATGACTTTTGTGATTCCATCGGGAATAAGATGATCCACCGTCTGGAATTCAGTAACTTCGAATGTCGACGACGAAACTAGGGCCGCCGTCAAAGTTCGCCGGACTGCCGAACCTCCAGAAGAACTCATGCTTGGAATGCGATGGGACATCGAGACTTTTTCTTCTCCGGCCTGTGATCCAACTTTTGAATTATGACCAGGAAAAAATAGACGAATGTGAGCTCGTGAGCCCCCCTTTGTGTACTCCATAACTATGCGCCCAACACCGTGCAGCGAGACTCTGGGAAGGCGAAGGAAGTAGATGCCAGTTGCGAAGCAGAACTCCCCACTGTCTTTTGTCGTGATCTCGAGCTCATGCCGGATGGTTTGGCCGTCAGACCACCTGGAAAATGGATATGTTGAGGGTGTGATGGCGAACACGATGATCGGGCTGCGACGAAGATAAAGCTGCTTGGGATGGTCATCGAGAAGTCGTTTGCATAACATGACATGCATTGTTCGAAACGCAAGCAAGTCCGATCCGACGACGCTTCACGCGTGACATCGTTTGGGATCGTATCAGTTGATGATCTCAACATGGCCAACTTTGCGAAACTCAAGGTTTGACAGTGTTGTTCATGCCAACTCGGAACCTGATGAGGTGACGGTCACCGCCCGCCGGAGAGCCTTTCTTTTCTATGTACTTTAACTTAAGTAGCATCCTTGGTCAAATACCATCCACTCACGGACGCTGCACGGGATTTTTTGCTTGGATAGACTATTTGCCAACATGTACACTCTTTTACTTGATATTTGTTGTGCAGGTATAATGATTACTCGTGTATATAGGCCTCTTCAAGTTATTGGACAGAACTTCACAGATAACGGTGTGGCCTGACTGATGGCCTCGTCGGGTGCAGTTGTGAAGTCGGACCAACACTACTAATAAGTTACATGAGCTACTCGACTCAGTCTAGATACTCGATCTTAGATTATGAATTGTTACTTACATTTGACGAAGTCGAGATCGGACCGCTTGCGCAGGTACTACATTCATTTCGGGCCGCGGTTCCGAAAAGCCTTCCTGATCGAGAAGCAACAGTTCGCGGAGTTGAGTATATTAATACTATGTTATTTTGAAGTCCGCTTAGAGCACACGATATGAGCTGCAACTCACTAGCGCTTTGCTGGCGCTCTTCTGGCTCAAGGAACTTCGAGCCCAGCGCCAATGGCGACCCAAGCCAACTGCTCTAGTCAGGACTCTCAACCTTGGAAATGTACCAGAAAAAGCTCGAGGAAACTCGTAGTATGCATCGACGGTACCTCAAACAAGTTTGGTCACAGGGTAAAGTTGACCGTGACTCTTCGGATCGGTCAATCGCTCAGCCCTCTTATCGATTCGCAGAATACGAACATCGTCGAACTCTATAGTCATATCATTAAGAGTGATAAACAACTCACGTACTATAGCAGTGGACTCGGCACAGCCGCCAAGGTCTCCGGCCCATCTCTACGTCATAATATATCCAATACCTGGGACATGGCTATTGGCCGGTGGGTCATCACCTAAGGCTTGATAGACTGGATCTTATTGCGGAGCAACAACCTACACAAGGTCATCATGGCCTCCTACCGTTGGCTATCTGACAACTACCGAGATGGGGATAGTGTCTTTTTGTTTGGTGAGTCACATTACGTATGATAGTGTGGATGATGGTGCTACGTATTTCTGATTTCTGTTCTAGGCTTCTCGCGTGGTGCTTATCAAGTCCGAGCGTTAGCAGGCATGATCTCTCGGGTGAGCCTGTTTCCCACTAACAAACAAAACCGTCTGTTACGACACTAAACAAAGTTGTCCGAAAGGTTGGGCTACTTCTCCCAGGAAATAACGAGCAAATACCATTGTAAAACATTTCTCGTCACTCTAGCTTGTACACGTCTGATATGCTGTAGCGCTTTCGAACTATACTCTAAGACGAAGGATGACGAGGGAAAACACTGGCAGCCCGACAAAAAGGATGAATACACTCAGTTGGCGGAAACATTCAAGGAGACGTTCTGTCGGGGCAATGTTCATATTCACTTTATTGGAGTCTGGTGAGCCTTTGTTTTGCAGGTCTCTCGTACCTGAAACGAATGCATTTCCTGTATATTCAGGGACACTGTGTCCTCGGTCGGCTTCGGCAGGAAGTCAATTTTACCCTGCACGACGACTTCCTGCGACGATCCCCATTTTTGCTATTTTCGCCATGCCTTAGCCTTGGACGAGCGACGAGTCAAGTTTTTGCCAGAGTATATATATGGTGGACGATCCAGCGAAGCCAGTAATGGGCGCATCAATGAGGTCTGGTTTGCGGGTTGTCATGGGGATGTGTAGGTCATATTCAGCTAATCGAGGTCCCAATTCTAACCCCAACGCTACAAGCGGCGGCGGAAACAGACGCAACGAGAAGCTCCAGCTTGGTGACATTCCATTGCTGTGGATGAGGAATCAGGCTGCCGCTGTCGGGCTAAAAATGAAGCCTGCTGACGTGATGTGGAAGATCGATGACCTGAATAAGCGCATCACGAATTCGATGCGCTTACACTGGTGGCCGATGGAACTATGGTTCTTCAAACACTTGGTATACTCCGATTCGAGAATAGGTGCACTTACAGGTGTGGTTGCATCACATTACTTACGCGACATCCTGATCACTGTCAGCAGGCCTCACTTTGGGGATGTGCGGAGGATTGTACAGGGGCAAAAAGTACACGTGTCCGTGCTGTTCAAGAACAACTACAAGCCCTTTGCTCAGTTCTATGACATGAATGAGATGTGGCCGAACCCCATGTTTTGGAATCATGCGTCGAGCCATCAGCGGCTTCAAGAACTATCGGCTGTGTGGGAAAAGGATATCTTTGACCACCATTCCGTTCGGACTCTCCTCGAGCAACTCAAAGAAGGCCAATCACACCAGGAGGTGCTTGGTCGCTTGGCTTTCATGTCGACCTTCGGTGGGTTTATGCCTCGTATTCCCTCGCTACGCTGATGATTGGTCCTTAGATGTCTGCAAGAAGGAGATCAAGACTTGCAAGGACGCAAGAGATATTTTAGCGGCATTTTTGAACGACGAAGACAAGGTGATACAACTCAGTACTGCAGCCATGTACTGCGAGTTGGACTGGAGTTGGCCAGCGAATACCGACGAAAAACTCCCTCAACAAATTATGAAAAGCGTGTCTGAGCTTTTGAATAACAATGGATGTCGTTCGGCCTGCATATACCTGCCATCTCTTTGCAAGAAGATACCCGAACTGATCAACAAAGAAAACCTGAAGAAGCTTGTCGAGCTCTGTGTGGGTACACGCCTCGAGGAGGAAACCTCTACGGTTACTTTCCCCGGTGCTTGGGCCGTGTCGATGACGATGAAGCGTACATCAAGGTTTCAGAAGAGGCTCGTTGAATTATACCATACTAGCAAGCGCACCGAAAAATCTGAGGAAACTTTCGCGACTTTTTTCCAGAGCGCGCATGCCTTGTCCATGTTGATGGAATGTGCGTTGACTTTCAATTTTTCGGCTTCACGACCACCTCTGATGATGCTACATCTTGTCTTCACCAGTGGATGCCAGCGTTGCGCAGAAACTTGTTGATGTGCAGGCAGTACCCAAAATTACCAAGACACTCGGGCTGCATTACAAATGTGAGTAAAACTGTCTGAGCTGTTTGAACATGTAAGGTTGACATTGAATCTTTCCAGGCGATCCCGTACTGGTTGCCTCGTTGAACGTCGTGGATGGATTGGCGAGACATGGTGCGTATTTTCCTGCCCTTCCACTGACCCTCCAGTGAGACAGAAAACAGCAGAAAGCAGGAACCTCTTGGAAGCAGATACGACGACGGTTCCCATCATTTGCAAGCTGCTCCAACATTATGACGACTTTGTCGTTCCAGCAGCTATTCGTGTTCTGTGTTCTTTCCTTCCGCATGGTTCGTCCACGATGACAGTCGAGACGAAGGTGGATCATTGATGCGAGTTCGTAGATAACCTCCGGGATAAAATCCTCCAGTGCAATGTGCTCCCTACCCTGTGTCAGGTGCTTCACCAATGCTCTGACGAGACTCGGAAAGTGGCGTGCAAAGCATTGGTGGAATTCACGAAACATGGTATGATCGTTCCTTTCAATCTGACAGTTGGGACAAGAACGCGTGGTTGATGCAGGCTCGTAGACACCCTGCGGGCCAAAATGCTCGAATGCAAAGTATTTTCCGCATTGTTTAACGTGCTTCAGCAGCAGTGCTCTGACGAGACTGTGCAAGTGGCGTGCAACGCTTTGGTCGAATCCGTGAAACACGGTACGACCGTCTGTTTGATTCTGATAGTCGGAGGCAATATGTCGTTGATGCGGATCCGTAGACAACCTCCGGGATAAAATCCTCCAACGCAATGTGCTCCCCAACTTGTGTCAGGTGCTCCGCCGGTGCTCCGACTCGGACGAGACTACACAAGTGGTATGCAATACGTTGGTCGAACTCATGAAATATGGTATGGTCGTTTACCTCAATCTGTCAGTCGAGCCAATTCGTGTTGATGCGTGTTCATAGATGATGTCCAGGTCAAGATGCTAGAATGCGATGTGTTCCTTGCCTTGTTTGAGGCGCTCCAAGATCTGCAGCTCTCTAGCAAGACTGCGGAAGTGATCAGCAGCACGTTAATCGAATCCGTGAAACATGGTACGATCGTTGTTTGAATCTGACAGTCGAAAGGACAGTGCGTCGTTGATGCGGGTTCGTAGTTAGCCTCCGGGATAACATGCCGAAGAAGGAAATGTTCTCCACCTTGTGTCAGGTGCTCCGTCAGTGGCACTCTGACGAGCACAAGCAACTCGTATGCAACACATTGGTTGAATTCGTGAAATATGGTATTATCATTTGTTTCAATCTGCAGTCCAGAAAAAATTGTGTCTGATACAGGTTCACAGCTAATCTACGAAATGAGATGCTCGAATGTGATGTATTCCCCACCTTGTGTGACATACTCCGTGCCAGGTGCTGGTCTAACAAGACGAAGGAAGCGGTATGTAATACGTTGGTTGAACTGGTGAAAAATGGTGCGGTTGTTTGTTTCAATCTAACCTTGAGACAAGAATACGTATTTGATGTGCGTTCGCAGATACCGTACGGGCTAGAATGCTCGAATGCAAAGTATTCCCTGCATTGTTTGACATGCTCCATCAGCAGTGGTCTGACGAGACTGTGAAAATGTCGTGCGACGCTTTGGTCGAATTCGTGAAATATGGTACGATCGTCTGTTTGAATCTGACAGTCGGAGGAACAATGTGTCGTTGATGCGAGTTTGTAGAGGATAAGATGCTCGAATGCGATGTGTTCCCTAGCTTGGGTGACGTGCTCCGGCGTGCTGTTGAGACCAGGCGAGCGGTGCACAAGACGTTGGCCGAGCAAGTGGTGCGCAAGATGTTGACCGAGCAAGTCGCGCGCAAGATGTTGGTCGAGCAAGTCGCACGCATGACGTTGACCGAACTTGTGAATCATGGTACGGTCGTTTCTTCAATCTGACGGTCGGGACGAGAATGTGTTGTTGATGTGGGTTCGTAGATCACCTCCAGGACAAGTTGTCTGAATGCATAGTGCTTCCCATCTTGTGGGACGTGCTCCTTCGGTACTCTGACGAAACCAGAGAAGCGGTATACAACACGCTGGTTGAGATTATGAAACATGGTATGGTCGTTTGTTTCCATCTAACAGTTGAGACAAGAATGTGTCATTGATGTGGGTTTGTAGAAAACCTTGATAGGATGTTCACATGCAAAGTGCTCCACATCTTTTGTTATGCACTCGGTCAGTGCGAGTCTAACAAGACGAAGGAAGCGGTATGCAATAAGTTTGTCGAGTTCATGAACCAAGGTATAGTCGTTTGTTTCAATCCGACAGTTGAGACAAGAATCTGACATTGATGTTGGTTCGTAGATACCCTCCAGGATAAGATGCTCAAGTGCAGAGTGCTTCCCACCTTGTGTTACGTGGTCAGTCAGCGCTTTGACGAGACCAAGCAAGTGGTTTGCAAAACAGTGGTATTGGGGAAACATGATGGTGTGGTCATTTGTTTTCAGTCAATCGTTCTTGCCACTGGCACTGATGTCAACATAGATGATTACCTCGGAAATACCAAAAATTTGACCATATCCTTGTATGAACTTTTTCAAGAAGGAACCGGGGCGATCGAGAATTTTCTGGGTCACAAATGAGCAAGTAAACAAAATTGTACACTAACACTTTCGGGTGTTGCGGGGTATGAAATGCACTACATAGTGAAGATTTCAGTGTATGATTCTGCTTGTATTCACATCCTGTAAAGAATCGGAATGCTCTGTTACCCAGATGTGAGCGCTAGTGCTCGGTGACCTGGAAAATCGTACCCAGGGCCAGCGGTGCAGCCTGTCAGTGAAGGGCTGTGCAATCAGCGGCGCCTCCGAGTCAGGGCGTTGAGTAGGACGGTGCCGACTTCCTACAAGTAATTGACGTCGACGTCATCAAGTTCGGCCGTTCCGATAACCACTGATCACAGGTTAGGCTGAGCGCCTTTCATTGCGCCTCACCAATTAGGCTCTAAAAAGTGGATGAGGATCCGAATCGCTAACACACTATGACCAACTTGGAGCATATACATAGAGACAAGTACATAGAGACAAGTGACGCTAGTAACGAAGAGACGGAACACATTGTAGCACGTCTTGGCGCATCCTCCTCCTCAGCCTTTCAATATCACAATCCGGGATGCTGTATTTCCAAATGAGCTCCTCGATCTTCTCTAACATATAGTCACGCCCTCCGGGAAGGACGCCGCCCGACTTCACATTGAATTCAGCAACGCATCGACGCACGATCCTTCTTGACTCCTCATATGTCTGCAGAGCGAAAGCGACGACATCGGGTGTCACGCGGTCGCCCGAGATTGAGAGGAAGATAATTTGCATAACGCAGATCAGGTCGACGATGTACGCCATGAGAACCTTCGCATCCTTTCTGAGGTGACGGTAAACACTCTGTCTCCGCAATGGTGATTTGGGAGGTTTCACTCACGCATGTGAATCATCCTGATACGGCTTTTCTGGAATAGAAATCGACATCCTCGCAACACCACCTAGAATGCCCAATGTGACATCTCTCGATCCCGAGTCATTTTTAATCATTTCGAAACTCGATTCGAGAAGGGCGGAAAACGAGTCTCTGGTATGCATTTTGTTCGTCAAACTTATATTGCGAGGAGAAAAAGTTCTGGTCAGTTGGACCTATAAAACTTACGGGGTGTTCGCATCAGCAGTGTCTCCGAGATCATTGCGGAGAAGGGCCCCGACGATCTTATCATCCATCAAGCACTGCAGCGCATTTGACACTAATAATCAGCTTCGGTAGGCAGTGAACGAGAGGGGAATGTACTTCATCTGGATCATTGAAGTTCCAGATGGCGATTACATCCTTGCGGATGACTTGCAAACATTCCTTCAGTGCCTGGCCAAGAAACGCAGGGCTCCTCGGCAGCATCTTCCAGTATCCTACGACTGCAATTAGAAGCTAAACATTTCTTTTTTTCGTGCGCACCCACTTCTCTTCCCAACTCTATGTATGACAAAACACGTCAATACTACTGGAAATAATTTTATCGCAAGGCACGTACGCAATCGACAACTCAATCTTCTCCTTTATGCTGATGCGCTGAGCGATGCATGCAGTGATGTATGGGCCTTCGTTGACATGATAATTTTCCACGTTGTTCTTTATGACGTCGAGCAGAGTTAAAAAAGAGGTAGCATGATCATCTTGCACTAAAGCAGTCATATAAAACTGTTCATCGAGGGTCCGCGATACCGTCCCACGTACTAGAAACAGTGACATACGTCACATCATTGCCCGCTACGTTGTGAAGAGGGTCGCTGACGTGTTTCTTTACGTGTCTCGACTTTACATTGTCCAGAGTCTCGTTTTCAGGTAGGCCGAATTCCAGCTGCATATCTAGCAGATCCACTTTGGTAAAGACCACCACAAGCGGAACTAAAGAGCGTCGGTGAGTCATACAGATACGGTGTCACGACAAAATAGCCCACTGTCGCCTAGAATTTCGCTTCTACGTTGCAGGAACATTCCTGTCCCTACTTCGACCACGCGACTCCCAACATAGGGCATCTCGAGGCACAGCCTGGACCCCTTTGTGAGCGACGCGAGAGATACAGGGGGCGTTCTTACCAAACCGCATGAAGCTGATCCTTGATCTCAGGCATCGCCTTTCTCCCGGCAACGAATTTTTCACGATATCTATTCTACCTTCACCGCCTGCCTCGAACCCGAGGCTCTCATGAACTACGAGTCGCCCATTCATCGGGGACGTATACTCCTGCTCGATGTCAGCTTCACCATGAGTATCTCTTTTCTGGAGGGAAGATGTGAGTCGAGATAGTATGTGAAATGATCGAATAGCTCACAAGAATCCGGGCGCCAAATATTTTTTGGATCAACGAGGATTTGCCAACTCCTACCTAGGATAAGATGAGTTCAAATCCATGGCCAAGAAAAAGGATATTTACATTACCGATGATCAAAAGTCGGAATCTGTGGGGAGCCTCAGCAAGTGAGTGAGCCTTGTGAGAGCTACGGCTCACCGTGGGCAAACTTCGAGGATTTGGGTCGTAACAGCAGACAGCTAGCGGAATCCATCGAGATAGCTCATTGAACGCACTTGGCAAATCACAAACCGACTGCTGGTTTGCAGAGATCACGACTTCGATGTTTCGTATCTTCTTCCGATAACTAACTATGAAATAATGTAAGAATTCCACAACGACAGGCCAACATATTCTGAAACTACTAACATCTCATGCTCCCTTCATTACGCATGGATTGGATTTCACGTAAACTGATGTCGATGTTGACGTCTATGCTCTTGCGCCAGTTGGAACTGCAGGTGACCGATGCGTAGATATTATCACCGGAGACGATGGTACTAGAAGGGTGTTCGGCCACCTGCGCAAGTACGCAGCTAAGCGGAATGGCCTACAGGGGTGGTCTGAATTCCTCCCGATGCGAATCGCCTGCACGTATGGTCATTTCGACCTCTTTGAGTAGCTCATCGTTCTTGTACAGCGTGATGGACTTGATCACTTTAACAAAACTCCTCGCAAGACTAATGTCGATAACTAGAAAAGCGGGGTCGAGCACGGCTTCTCCGAGCGTCTGATTATGCTCTTACCGGATATATGAAACGTTTGATCATG
The DNA here is from genome assembly GCA_038092235.1 of Leccinum boreale. Classification (NCBI taxonomy): domain Eukaryota; kingdom Fungi; phylum Basidiomycota; class Agaricomycetes; order Boletales; family Boletaceae; genus Leccinum; species Leccinum boreale. The sequence goes on from JBBPPX010000134.1 coordinate 22,871, forward strand.
TTTTATTTGTGTAGCTGTGGCAATACTGCCAGTGGACATGCCTTGGTACCGGGATGATGAGGCTGTCTAGCAGCAGCGATAGGGTGAAGGTGAACAGCCGCCAACGGGTTGAGCATGCACCTTCTTTACAACTCAAATTTCAAATACAATCCCACGGGTGGATTCAAGTTGTTTACGGTGGTATCAATTCTACTGCAGTTTCCACAGCGTTCAAGTTGGCACGTTATGCACTCCCGTTCGAAAAGGCAAGCAATCAAGGAAGCTAAGGCTAGGATGAAGGAGGAATTCGCTAAACTTGAGCTTGCGGCTTTCGGCGACACAACGCCGACGAACAAAACTCCTGCCCACCTTAACGAACTCGTCGTTCAACTCAAGCGATGGTGGTCTGTACACTACAACTGGCTGAAGGACAATGGATATATAATTCGACCCCGATATGCTCCAGATTGATCGACATCTTGGCAAGGAACGAAGAAGAGCTGTCAGTGGCTGATGTATGAAGATAGCTTTGTAGCCATGTATGGTGCGTGTCAAACATGTTCCACGTTTACTCCCTTAACTCGTCCATTGAACCGTTAGTATCCTGCCAGAATCCTTGATGGCACGCGTGCTTCGTATGGTGCTTTCTTTTGTTATTCTCAAGCTGATCAACAGAAAGGTCCATCCCCACGAGATTGAAACTGGGCTAGTATATTTCTCCTCCCAACAGGAAGCCGCGAGTGCTAAACACTGTGTTGCCCGTTCCAGACGAAGAAGTGACTATATATTATCGTCATGCCTCTCCTTCAAGTCTACACGCATCCTCCTTTTGGTACTTTTGGACAGGCAGCAACTTGTGTTTATTACCCAATTATTTGAGGTTCGTTCACATACATTTTACTTGCCCAGTCACTGATTTTTGGTAGGGTCTGAATTTTATGCACAAGCACCGTGTTGCTCATCGGTAAGGAGTTCACTAGTATTGATGAAGCGAGACGTCTCGGGACATGCACGCTACAAGATCCGAACTGAACGACCTCCGAAAGATTCCTGATCGATTTCGGTCTATCACGCCGCTACGACGATTCCGTCGTTGAACCTATGGAAATCCCAATCTGGGAGCAGACAAGGAGGTCCCGAAATTTCAAAATTCCAACGCTCCTTGTGACCCCTTTGCAACCGATGTCTTCTACATGGGTAATACAATTAGGAGTGATTTTGTTGAGGTATGTTGTATTGCCATACACCGTGTACTTCTCTCTCGATCGGGTCCAGTCGAAGCTTGGGTTTGACTTCATGCGACCTCTGATATCTGAACGTCCAACCATGGATGAGGTTGTCGAGAAGTTTGATACTATCAAGGCTCATCTCAGTGGCTGAAAGCTGCGTTCACGTGTGGCCGACAAAGGAGAGAGAGCGTATCACCGTGCTATGCGCGGCACATTTCACTGGATGCGACAAATCGGTTTCTTCGTTCCGGCATTCCGACTCTACCGAATTGGCATGTTGGTTTTGCTTTTTCGGTGGTGTTCGTTGGTCAAATGCCCATTCTCTTTCATGCTGATTGGGACATCCCCTGCACGATGATCCTCGAGCAGACAGGTTCTGTCAAATTTACGCAATTTAACCACACACTAATAGGTAAATCTAAATACGTAGTACGTACGGATGGGCAGTTGACTGTCATACTTTGAAGTAATACTCATGTATTGAATTTATTGATGCAAGAAACACTGACAGACCGCGTGGTACTAGGTCACGTGACACTGTAGCAAATGTAGTAGCCCGAAGCAAAAGTTGGTTGTGGGCTGATGCTCTCCCCTCAGACATGGACAAAAGGCAGACAACTGTGCTTTCGACGCTTGCTGTCTGTTAAAACTTCGTCATATCCGCGCCAAAGGGACCAAGTTCCCGGCAACTGGTCTTCCAGGCGACCCAAAAAGCTCGACGCTGAGTCTGACCATCCCTCGTCCAGGTTTTCCAGACCTTCCAGCAGTCCGAAACTCGCTTCACCGTCAAATGTATCTGACGTTCGCAAGCTCGTCAAGTCACATGCCAAAAACTGGGCATATCTCCCTCACGTACTTCACCGCTTGGAGCGATTCGGAATCCCTCGTGCTCATTTACCCGACCTCCTCTCTTCATTCCTCGCGGACATTCGCGAGGGCATAATTTCTGACGACACTCGGTCCCCGAGACTATATCTAGACCGGTTCCAGTTCGCGCCCGGCACCGACGCGCACTCTATCCAACGCCTCGACCAGATCATCACCCAACTCTTTTTTACGTGGGCCTCTGATCCCGAACGCCAACGCCGTCTGCGCGCCCAACGCGTCCCCCAATCCACACTCGACATGATCGCCCGCCTCCACCGCGTCGCCGACCTATCTTTCCCCGCAGACCTCTTCCCGAAAGCGCGCGCAATGAAGCGCAAGTTTATCATGCACGTCGGCCCTACGAATAGCGGAAAGACACACATGGCGCTTCGCGCGCTCGCAGCGTCGAGTTCGGGCCTCTACGCCGGCCCCCTCCGGCTCCTCGCACACGAGATCTGGGAGCGGCTGAACAGAGGACAGATCGTCCCCCTCGGGATGGATCCTGAACCCGGGTCGGAGCCCGACACGACCACCAAGATGGACGTTGCGAACGAGACCGGTTCCCGGCCCACCGTTCGGAAGGAGGGTCATGCCAAGTACGTCCGGCAGTGTAACCTGCGCACCGGAGAGGAGTTTCGGATCGTGGCGGACAACGCACCGCTCATGAGCTCAACGGTGGAGATGGCCAGTTTCGACAACTCCCTGGACGTGGCAGTGGTGGACGAGATACAGATGATTGCAGATCCCGAACGTGGTTCTGCATGGACGAGCGCTGTTCTGGGTCTGCCTGCACGCGAGATCCATCTCTGTGGCGAGGAAACGGCGGTGCCTATCATTCGAGACATCCTCAAGGACACAGGGGACGAGCTGGTCGTCAACCGATATGAACGTCTCACGCCTTTGGAGGTTCAAGAGTCGTCTTTGGATGGTGACTTGTCCCAGATCCAAAAGGGAGACTGTCTCGTCGTGTTCTCGCGTGATGGCATATTCGCGGTCAAGGGCAAGATCGAGGAGAGAACTGGTCTGCGCTGTGCAGTCGCCTATGGGAGACTGCCACCCGAGATTCGATCCGAGCAGGCTGCACTCTTTAACGACCCCCAGAGCGGTTACGACGTTATCGTCGCTAGTGACGCAGTCGGAATGGGACTCAACCTGTACGCACGTTCTGAACGAGACCTAAACGATTTCGTCACTCATGTGCTGTGTTTTGCAGCAAGATCAAACGCGTCGTGTTCGAAACCCTTTCCAAGTTTGACGGTCAAGAGATGCGACCGTTGTCGATATCTCAAATCAAGCAAATCGCCGGGCGAGCAGGACGTTATGGATTGCACGGCCAACCTGGTGGTTTCGTCACCACGCTGCACAAGGAAGACATACCAACGCTCTGTCGAGCGCTCGCGACTCCCGCGCCTCCTCTCGCATGTGCTGTCTTCGATCCTCCAGGACACTGGATGGAGGACGTGTCGCAGGTTCTCCCGCTCAGGGCTACTACGCAGGCGCTTCTTGAGGTGCCGTCGTACGTGTCCTGCATCCGCCTGCCTTTTCGTGCCGCCACGCAGACCCGGTTAGGCCAGCTAAGCGAGTTCATGGACACGCACGCCAGGGATCTGCTCTTGTCCGACCGACTGCTGTTCAAGAATTGTCCGATCCAGTGGTCAGATCCGATTGCGCTCGATGTACTCGCGCAGATCCTGCGTCTGTACACCAATGCGATACGCGTGGAGCTCGACGCTGTGTTGTCCATCGCCCCGTTTATGAATGTGTTGGAGAAGGTAGAACGGATGATGCGCGACTCTGACCACCAACCAAAGGTGCGCGCGTGCAAAGAGGCGCTGAAGCATCTAGAGGGGCTGCACAAGGTGCTCGTCTTGTATCTCTGGCTGTCGTTTCGCAACGCGATGGCATTTTACGACGCGGACGAGGCGTATGCGCTGAAGGCTCGTGTGGAGCGTGCGTTAGAGTGGTGTCTCGGGCAGGTGTCTTCGCGTGCGCACGGACACGGGAGGAGGGTCTTGGAGGGCGTTGCGGAAGCTCTGACGCGGTCGGGGGAAGACAAGCTGGATTATCGGCATCGACGGAGGGCGTGGGTGGGTGGGAGAGATTGGGTGGCGGGGGTAGCGGCTGCGAAGACGGTTGCGGGGAGCGCGGGGCGGTAGCTTGAGGCGTTCACGAGGATCTCATTATAGGTACAGTACCCTTTGTTATATTCTTGAATGGATATCTCAACGCATCGGCCTACAAGTCAAATGCTACCCGCACTAAGCAGACGCCACGGCTTCGTGAACGATCGCTCTGCGAGGGAGGAGAGTGCCCGGGACAGAATGAATGAGCTATACTAAGAACAGTACCGAGGAACGAGATCGAATGGAAGCCGTGGTGAGAGACTATTTGTGGAATCGTACGTAGAGGGGGGGAAAGCGCAAGGCCAGACTTTCGGACCGAGATGCACCAGATTGAGCGTGGGGAACCAGAATCGCATTTAAGAAAAAGGCTTGATAACGATTCATAGTGGAACTTGATTTCCTCATCGAAATATTCACGACCAAATAGCGATGACACGTGCGCATAAAGGCGAGTGAGATATCGATGAAAGCACCCAAGGCACAGGGTTCCTGCGTGGGAGTGGATGAGCGTGCACGTGTATGGCGATGAATTCAGGCGTAATAAGATGAACGACCATACATTCTCTTTGTACTTGAACCTGACCCAGTATGTTTTCCATTGGAGTTGCGCTCAAGGAAGAGGAATCACGGTGAGTAGTACGTATGCAAGGCCACCGATGAACGGCGCTGACAAGAGCAACAGAGCCGAGTAAAGCGGACAGCCCACTTTCCTAGGTGGGCATATTGAAGGCGAGCGCTGAGATATTGATGAAATCGAGCGCACAGGGCACAGCGTACCTGCGTGAGAGTGGATGTGTATGGCAGGCGATAAACGCGCACTGAGAGTGAACGACAAGACACTATCTTTGTCCCTGACTCAGTATGCTTTCCGACTTGCGCTCAAGGAAGAGGAATGGTGAGTAGCATGGAGGCAAGGCCATCGATGATCGGCGCTGACGAGAGCAGCAGAGGCATCCGAGAGGCTGCCCGTGACTACCTATTCAATATCAGTCATGAAAGAAAAAAATGCAAAAAGCTCCACCTCCGATGTCGCACCTGACGCGAAGGCAATCGAAATCGTTGCTCAAGATACGATGTATGCGGTTGCTTTTCTTGCTGATGGGGAGCATGTCGTGAGCGGTGGATGGGAGCGGAAAATCCGACAGTGGCGAGTGAAGGATGGCAAGGAGGTGGTGAAGCCAATGGACGTTGGGAGTTCAATTCGGGGCCTGGCAGTCACACAAGATGGCAGGTGGATCGTGTGTGGGACGCAGAGTGGTCGAGTGATCGTCTTGGATGCGAAGAACCACAAAAAGGTGACAGAGTTCAAGGCACAGAACGCTTGGGTGGGTGTGGTGGACGTTTCAGCAGATGGGACGAAAATCGCAACAGGAGGACATGACTCGACGCTCAGTGTCTGGTCGTTTTCCGATGGCAAACGACTCCTTGGCCCATTCGAACACGACCACTGGGTGGCTGCAGTCAAGTTCTCTCCCAACGGACGACACATCGCCACTGCCACATGGAATCGAGAATCTGTTCGGGTCTATGACGGCAGCAACATCCTCGCAGATTTTCCAATTTCGGCCGATTGGGCATACAACGGAGGATCCCTCGCCTGGACGAGAGACTCCAACCGCCTCTTTGCCTTGTCCAATGACGGCCATATTCACTGTTTCGACGTGTCCACCAAGAAAACGCTCGCGAAATGACATACACACTCGCACTTCTGGCGGAATGAATGGGGCTCCATCGCACTGGCATGCAACGACACAGTCATCGCAGCCTCCGATCATTCGTCGCTCTCATTCTGGGACACTAGGACACATCAACAAATCGGGACCGTCATTCAGCCCCTCTTAATCTGGTCCATGGCCATCTCACCAAGCTCCAACATTGCGGCCCTTGGAGGCGGCTACATCACGCTGCGGAATCTTGATGACATCCTTCCCTCACCTTACCGCGACAATGTGAGTAATGCTACTCGCGCGAGATCACCTCTTTAACAACTTGTCCTTGGCTACTCCAGGTGCGTTTGGAGCGAGAAATTCGGTGCTTGAAGGTTGTTAAGAGCGATCTCGAAGATACGGTCCAGTCCCTACACGCACGGGACTCCCGTACAAGTACGTTTATTGGCTCAGTATATGACTATGCTCCGTTGATATTCGTTTCCATCAGAGGACGATATAGCGAATCTCGAGAAAACTATCAAGGGACTACGTACCCAGCTTGCTACATCCAACGAGGAAAAGACAGGCCTCAATGAAACGATCAATTCCCTTCTCGCACAGAATGAAACCCCAAGTGCGTTCCCTCCGCCTTAAAATCCATTTCGTTAACAGTCACATGTATCAGATCGCAAAATCAGTCATCTTGATGAATCCGATAAGGAACTCCACAGCGTTCTCTGATAATCGTCCATCTTCTTGGGGTTCTCTCGGAATCCCAGAAGCCTGGGTCTCTGTGGGAGAGCATCTGGAACACGCGCGGGTGGACATATCAGGAGTACGTCGCTTCAAGGGTTGTCCAATTTTACACAGAAGATTGGAAGCCATACCTTGGTCTGGAGATATACAATCACAAGGAATCACCTATCATTCTCGCTGAGATGGAACAGGCAACCAAGTTTGCTACTCGGGCCCTCGCCAAACTTCAGCCGGGGCTGACGAGGGTGCGCGAGAAACTATGCCTTGCTTCGAAGCGCCGAACAACGCGGAAGGAAGATGTCGCGTACTCATTGTTTGGTATCTTCAATGTCACTCTCTCAATCATATACGGCGAGGGTAACCAAGCAGTCGGTCGTCTCTTGAAACACATTCTCACACGGTCGGATAATGTCACGATTCTCGCTTGGACTGGGATCTCGGGCAGTAACCACAGCTACCTCCCTTTAGATCTCACCGTTTATGATCAAGTCGTCCCCCCTCACGTCCCGCAACCGATCGAAGCCACTGAGATGGAGAGGATGTCGATGGCATTACAGTCATCCTTGCCCGACCCCCTGCTCGCCATTCAATTTTACGAGCGGCTGCACGACCTTCCCCCTCTTTCGATCATCACTGGTCGACTCCGCCTTCCTGGATTTGTTTTCTCCCTGACATCCCTCGTCGCTATCACAGGGAAACCTGCACCGGACTCGATCGTTCATGTATATCATGCCACCACGCCCATCCTCGGTGACATACGCATCGAGACCAACGACGACTTGGTCGGAATGCACGGCTTGATGCTCATCCACCCCTGGATCAGTCCCCTTCTGGACAGGGATTTCTCCGGCGGGGCTCCTCGGTTTGATCTAGCCGTGCGTGCATTACGGCTGGTCGTTCGACTGGAGCAGCCGTTCGGTGCGCTGTTGCTTGCTTCGGAGGGGCGCGTGCTGTACAAACGTGTCGCGACGGACAATTTTATCAAGGTTCAGATCCGGGCAGAGACGGCGTTGGTGAAGTTGATGGACAGCGTGCGGATAGTCGACGTGCAGGAGTCGTCGATTGTTATTGGCTTTGGTTATCGTGTACGATGGTCTCCTTTCTGGACCTGTAAGTTATCCCCACTTTCGGAATGACATCTTTGTCGTGACTATATAGTGCCGAATGCGCTTTTATTTCTTCCGTTTTACCTCTGAGTCCTGACAGCCGCAAACAACGGAACAAGTTGCTGTTCAGCTATTCGGAATAATAAGACATTCATAAACCTAAACGTTCAGGAGTGAAAAGAGGACTTTGCCCGGCATCCGTCAATCGTTGAAGATCTGATCCTCCGATCGGGATCTTGGACTCAGGACGCTCGGGAAACTTGAGGTTGAACGGATCGGCTGATGGACAAAGATCGCAGCGCTGCTGCAGAGAAAATTTAAAAAAAAGACGGATAGCTGACCCAGTTTCTAGACTTGGGGCGACGTTGCTGGATCGGTATCATTTGTGATTCAATAAGGCAATGTCATCGACCAAGACAAGACTGTCCCGCGCAGTTGTCCCTGGTCTAAATCCATACATAGGCTACTATAGCGCATCACAGACGACCGGTAACATATAAATCCAAAAATTGTTGTGAATCAAACCGTCGGAATCTTCTGCTGGTCCGTCGTGGCCTTCTCTGTGTCACCTGGCACTTCGTTCCTGATGTCTGAGTTGCCGCTATACACCGTCCTGCGATCGACCGAGTACTCCCGCAGGAACCACGTCAGAATCAGCGAGACCCCGGCCAACGCAGTGCACACGATCCACACCGTCGCGACCGAACGCGCCCACGCATGTAACACCGCATTGCGCAGCGCGACGTCCTTGTTTGTTTTGAAACGGGGTTTGTAATCAATCGTGAGTCAACCAACGAAAAGGAGAAAAAGAAGACAAGCTGTGTGACGCACGGGAATCAAATGGACTTGGCCCACACTACCGTTGAGCTCCGTGATGCTGTCGCCGAGTCCGAGACTTTGGACGCCTGGGATCGCTGCGAGTTTCCGTGGAAGGACGATCGCAATGATGGCCTCGCTAACTGCAAGTCCTACGGCTCCACCCAGCGAGCTAAAAGAAGGAAAGGACCACTTTCAGAAAGTGGAACAGGTAAAAGAGGGGGATTGATTACCGAAGGAACATAAAGGCGCACGTCGCAGTCGCCATATCTTTCAAAGGCATCGCTGCCTGGAGCGCCACGAGTGGAACTTGGAACAAGAATCCCATCCCAACGGCCGCGACCAATGGAAAAAGTTCCTGTTTAGCACTTCGGAACTTGGCTGAGATTGCGCAGAACGATACATTCGAGAGAGAGGAAAAAACAACAGACGCACGTGCTCGACGTGTAATCCAGCATGATCAAGAGGCCCGTGCCTATGGTAAACAACGTAGTCCCAAACCAGATTCCTGGCCGATTTTTTCCTGTCTTTGAGGCTATGACTCCAGCGAGGCCGCTGAAAGCGGAACAAATGAGAGTGTACGGAAGCATCCTGAAGACAACGAATGAGTGAATGCCATGGGATGCGAGCGGAAGAACCAAAGCACTTGACGCCTGCACCAACAGCCGAAGATCCAAGGACTGTAGTACGGTCAATAGGGTGTTTGCATGCGACAAAGTGAGTAGCAGAACCTTGGAAGAACAAGGGAAGATAACTAAAATTGAAGTTAAGCAACGTGATGAAACCGAGGCCACGACGGATGGGTCGTTCAGGCTCACAAAACTGTTGAAAGGAAAGCAGCGTTGTTAAGAAACGCTGTCGCCAGCAGACATACAGTAGTTCGCGTCTGCACAACACTATAAGAACGGCATACAAAGCTCAAGCGCAAGTCCAAAATATCACCTTGAATAAGCGAGGTGGAAGGATAGCGACGCGCTTCGTAAATGCCTCGTTGACTGCGCCAATGACAAGTAGAACCGCCCCCGCGACGAGCAGGCCGACCGTCCGAGGCTGCGACCCTAGGAAATCCAATGATTCAATCGCTCAACACAGAGAATATTGAAAGAGACTAACAACTTTCTGCACCAAAGCTGAGTCCTATGAGAAGGCAAATTACACCGATGACGAGACTGAAAATTCCGAAGATATCTAGTTCGGCAAGTTGCTCAAGAATTGGGCGGTTTGAAGGAGGAGGAACATTGAGAAAGAAAAACAACAGTGTCGCCGCAATGCCACTCATAGGTCTAAGAGATTTCACGATCAGATGTACTTTGATTAAATGTCGTCAGCACGTACAAATTAATCCAAAAACACCATCTCCATGACGCGTGATGCGCTAGAACCTTGGCTAAGTTAGCTGGGAGGCGGGATATTCGAATAGTGTGATCTTACACCACCGATGAGTGGCCCAGAAACACTGTTCATAACAGGGTTAGCGAACACCAGACTAAAGGTTGTAAAAGGACATCACCTTGCAATACTATATGTGCCCCCGAATAAGCCACCATACCGACCTCGCCTAGTGCAAGATCGTCAGCCCGAGCAAATAGTCTGATTCTTATATACGCACTCCCTCAATGGTACAATATCTGAAATGATGATCATCGAGAGCTGCATGAGACCGCCGCCGCCGACTCCTTGGAGTGCCCTGGACACAATCAGCCAGGTCATATTTTGCGCAGCACCACAAAGCGCTGATCCAAACTGTCGTCGCAATAAGAAAAAGATAAAGGCGTTCAACTTGATTAGACAAACAAACCGAAAACACAAAGATGGACGAGTAAAGGAGTGCTTTCCGACCTGGAGGGAAGATTAGGGATCTCGTCCAGATGTGTCGTCAATGAAATACCTCACCAAAAATATTGGATAGGTGTCCGTAAAGGGGGCCAAATGCTCCCGCGGCAAGCAAGTATGAACTGATGTAACGCGAGTCAGCTAGTGATCGGTAAAGAATGTAATGAATTGACCATACTTGGCAACCCAACTGTAGTTATTCCCCCCGTCAAGATGGGCCACGATGGTGGGGAGCGTAATTGCAATAATGGACTTGTATTCCACAAGTCAGATCTACCCGCGGCCACGATAATTAAGCCCACTAACTCACATGATCCAGTGCTGCAAGAAACACCGTACACAATAATGCGAGGGAGACAATGCCTAGTCTGTTTTTGGGCAAAACATACTCCTCATCTTGCCTCCAGGAAGAGCCTGGTTCCTCAGCCTTCCTCTTTGCACTATGAGTTTCTTGACGGGAAGGCACGGATGTCATAGCCTCGGAAGCTGGAGTTGTCTGGAGACGACTCAGGGTTTCGAGGAGGAATGCTGCATCAGTAAATTACCAGATTGCTTTTCTAACCTTTCACACTTGGGACGAGCACCAAAGTGAGACACGAAGGCTCCGAGTCCGAAATTATCGAACTCTACGACGCCGCAAAAGCACATCGACACGCTTTATGCCCGCGGACACTGCTACCAAGTAGCTTAATGTTCGCATTCTTCCTCTGATCAAGCACTGTTTCACAATCACTTCCACTGGCATTGTCACAAGTTATGAATAGCTCATGACAAACGACCGGTAACATACAGGTCTCACCACACCGTACCCTTCACACCGTGGTATGTGCCAGCAAAGCGCTGCGGCGGAAGTCTGTGGCGTCTAAAACGGCCGGCGGGAGTCTTGACCTAAAGATATACAGGTCCAAAATTGCCATGGATCGGGTTCCGACTCAACTGCTTCTGATTTCCATCTGGTTTGTCCAGCGTGATCTTCTCCTTATCAACCTCGCCCGTCAAGTCCGACTCGCCGCCACTCAGTCCTGTCAGCGATTGACCGATGACTCCGGCAGGAATAGCATCAGAATCAGCGAAACCCGACCAAGACCCACACCGTCGCGACCGAACGCGCCAGGCGTGTAACACCACACCCAAGTCTAGAATTGTCGTGTCATGATGAAACGACTCGTGTGTTCTTACCATTGTATAAACTATAAGTTGAGGTGAAGACTTGGAAAAGTACAGGCTGCATCACGGCGGAAGACTGCATGCCATTCAAATCCCAAGTATGTGGGAGACTGGCAGTGAGCACTTTTACGATTCGCATTCGATGTTGCCGGGTTCCTCGGACTCGTCGCAGCAGCAGCAGCTTCCGTTCGAGATTGGGAGAGAGAGTGGCGGTGTTCTGTTCGAACCCCTCCGATGCGGCCGTCATCGACATCGGCCGACCAACTTGAATCGATTCTTTGTTGTCACCTTGCTGCCGCTTTGCCTGTGTCGCTTCATTGAATCCGTTCGTACGGATTGGCGCATGGCAGCGCAGAAGTGCAGGCGAGTGCCCGAAACAACCGCGTACCCGCACCACCTGTAGGTATTTCCCCCTTTTCCCTCTTCCTCCCTCTTCTTCAATCTATCCGAGATTGCGCCCTTGTATCGTTGTAGTCGCCTCTCCGGGTATGGCCAACTCCCTCGAGAGTCGATAGGAGTACCGTGGTCGAGGTCTGTGGCGAGTGTAGGGAGGGAGAGAGGGAGAGAGAGGCGCCGGGTGTCGCACGTCGTGGTGGTGTAGTGCCACCAGCATGCCACGTCGGTGCACTGGCGTGGACGAGGTCTGGGGCGGGCGTAGGGTGGGAGAGGGAGAGGGAGAGGGAGAGAGGCGGGCACGCCACTAAATCCTTCGCCGTACGTGTCGTATTGCGGTCGTCCGTCCCATCGTGGTGCGCCATCGTGGCAATCGTCACGTTGCGCGGCCATGTCGTGTCGTTCGTCGTCGTCGTCATGTTGTGGTGGCACGCCGTCGCGCCGGGTTGTTGTGCGAGGGTGGGAGGGTGAGGAGGGTGTAGATGAAGATGAGGACGAGGTGTACTCACCGCCGTCGTCGTCGTCGTTGCCGCATCGTTTGCGCCATCCGGTCGCCTCCCATCTCTTTTGTCCTCGTCCTCGTGTCCGTCGAGTCGTCGCCGTGTCGTGGTGTTGCCAGCACACGACACATTGTCGTATCGTCGTTGTTGCGTCGTCAGTCGGCGTTGACTGAGTCAAGTGATTTGCCATGCCACACGCTGACGAAATTCACGTCAGAATGATCTCCTATTTATTCAGATCCCCTATCTATGACCTGGAGTCCCACTTCGACCACGACCACTTGAAAAAAAGATGCCAACCGAGCAAACTCCCAACTCGACAGCTGGCCGTCGGGAACTCATTTGGCAATTTGCTTTTCATACACTCATGCTTTCCGTTGTCTACACCATAGAGCTGGTAATCTGTGGCATCATCCTCGACTTTGACAACGCCTGGCGCCAACTCATAGTCTTGTTTGTACTCTTTTTCTTTGTTTCCATCATCATCAAGTTGTTCCTGGTCTTCAAGACTAGTATCGCATCAGATCATCTTTCACTCATCTGCGCTCAACTCCTCCATGTCGTCGCCTTCGGCATCGCCTGTCACCTTATTAATGCGAGGGATAATATATCACGTGAGTACTAATCAATAATGATTTCGTTCCTGACTTAAACATCTATTTTTGAGCAGTGCAAACATGGATATTATTCTCACCCGCGGTACTACTGCTGGCAGTAGCCGCTATCTATGTTATCTTCAGGGCCCCGGCATCAGACGAACATACGCTTGGCGAAATCCTATCCTCTGCGCTAGAGCTGAACCAAATTGAGCAAGGTTGGGGTTTTTCACGTCATCAGCTTCCAAAAATGGTAAGTATTTATACTTTTTGAAATTCATGATCTAATTTCTCTGTCCTAGTTACTTACTACATCGGACCAAGAGACAATGGAAGAGGAGAAAGAACCATTGTTGAGTCAGAGGGAAGTAGATTAGATTAACGGTTTGTATCTGTATTTGTATCTATGTTGTACGATTCGAGTCTAAGCAATTCAGCGGGCCGGCAGCCCGGATCAGCAAATTTCTTCGCGACGTGTCACATCGATTATTCAGACTACGTCTATCGCTTCAAAGTTTCAAAGTTTCAACGCTCAGCACTCAGATCAGCGAGCTGGGTCGGGAGTCGACCTTGTCCCCGCTGTGCGCGGCGATCTTCGGGGGTGGCGGCAGTAACCGTTGGCACACTCAGAACGGGTGGAAGGGCGCGCGGGTGACCTGCGCCTGCTGTGTTTCCGTGCATGTGCTCCCGCGGGGCCTCGGAGTCGAGAGACTTGGTCTGCCTCTTCCGCCCATTCGTACTCATTTGAGACATGTCAGTACTTCAGTCCTCGTCCTCATGATGGAATGCGCCAGGCAGTGCATGCGTCTGCTCGTTCATGGAGTTACCGCTCAGCGCTCAGGCTCGGTCCCGTTTCCGTTTCCGCTCACTCAAAACATTGAACCCGAACTTCAATTCAGCTCCGTTGTCGCCTCGTCTTAAATGTGGCGTGGATGGAGAGTGCTAGTGAGGTTTGTAGCGCCGCTTTTGACTAATGTGATGAAGTTTCCAGCGTTGTCTTCCTCCTCGTCCGCAGCGCCTTTTCATTCACGATGGTCCTCTTCGACAATCTCCGCATCAGATCCAAACCCATGTTAACGTTTTCATCGTGCGTTCGTCACCCCCCTGTGCCTTGCCATTTCGTCTCGTTACGTTGTCCGACTCTGAAGAGAAACGCGGCTCCCTGTGGTCTCAAACAGCAAGATCCGCTCACCAATGATCAACGTCGCACTCGGCCCGCTCGCTGCGCTCGTGGTGCCAAACAGAATTCTGCCCCGCTGGTATGGACGGGGCCACTGGTATGCCCTTGCCTACAAATGCAGCTCCAACGACTGATGGAGATGGAATGGAACCAAAGGAGAAGGAGTGGGTGATCCCGTACGGGCACCCTCGCCTTCCCAACTTGAACTGAAGGTGGGCTCGGTCGTGGGGGGTCTCCTCGCAGAACCAGAAGTCCCTTGTCCCGAGGTGAACGGCAGCGACGTATGGATCAATGGACTGCAGCTCGTTAGTGAGAGCCTCGACGTCCATGTCTTCTAGGATCTAAGAAGCGAGAGTGGGAATGAGGGCCATGATGGTGAAGTAAACATCAATTTTTGCATTCGACATGTCCGAAGTGGCAGTCGTCACCTCATTATCATTCTTCCTCCCGAATCACCGATATTCGAAAACGAGGCGCACACACAGATCGAGCACAATACACAAGCCGCTGGGCTGGTCCAGTGAGCGTTCGGCGAATATCTCTCCTCGAACAAACAGGTTCCCAACAATGACGACACAGTCATGGAAAAAATGGAATGTTCTATTTTAAATACCGAGTTCGTTCGACACCATCATCGTCCGTCACCGGCGCCAGCAATTGGCGATACGACGTCAGAGTCCTTCGATTTTCATGAAGTGGCAACAGAGTTCGTACCTGACACGGATGGCGGGAATACGACGAACGCGCACTGCGGATAGAAGCATTGGAAGTCGCTGGCAGAATCCTGGATCTCATTTAAGATCGGTCCTCACGTTTCGTCTGGCCAACAGTGGCATGCGAAACGTTGTACCTACCGCGTGCAGCGATATCAACAGGTTCCCTTCTCTTCATCATTTCGCTCGACCAATCTCATCCATTGCATATCGAATCACACCATGCTGCCGCTGTCAGGGAAAAGTCTAGATATTGCATAGAGGATGTCACCGTTCACTCGATCGTTCAACAAACCTCCCGTCTCCAATAGAATGTTTCGTTCTGTGCATATAGACACCACAATATAACTTGTAATAAAGAGATGTGAAAGGGCTGAAAAAATCCAATATGTAAAGCATAACAAAAAAACGGTAACACAGAGAAGAAAAGAAAAAGAAAAAGAGAAAAAGATTCCACGTACCAGTCCCATGAGTACTAGTATTGAGTGCAAACCACTGTATGTACACGGTACCCGGGCGTCGTCCGTCGATCGTCACTCATGTCGATAAGCGCTCGAGATCTTCAAAGACCCCGCACTCGCAGCTCGCGACATGGGCGTCGGCCTCGCCAAACTAATCTGCGACGCATTCCTCGACCGAGCCGTCATCGACAACGACAATGGCGGATGACAAAGCGATACCAAAGGCGCCACCGCAGCCACCGCTGACATTTCGTCCGGCATCGACACAGGCCCAAACGTAGGCGACGACGCGCGCGAGTGGTACTGCGACGCCGTAGAGGTGCCTATAGGCAGATAGGCGGGCTCGTAGTGCGATGGTGAGGAATGCATAAAGTCACTGGGTGAGGCGGGCGACGAATGCGTGCGTCGAACCGCAGGCCGGATGGGATGGTGCGGTATGTTGAGGGGCGGAGGACGGGGGCGATGGATGTTGGAGGAGACGAAACGGCGGATAGGTCGGAGGAGTGAAGGCGGGATCATGGAAGACGGAGTGGATTGGGGAGCGCTGCCTTCTTCCATCATGTACGCATTGTCGACGCCGCGCTTCAACGATGCTCGTCTCCATCGCCACAAAGCGAGGCCGGACGAACGCCGTAGCCGGAGTAGCATGCAACACAAGAGCGACAGCATGACGGTGTAGAATAGAAACACGACAGGCGAGAAGCCAAGCGACTCTCGTGTCAAAACGGGGGGTAGATGCTGTGATAGTTTCTGCTCGATCGCATCCAGGTCCAGAAAGGGTCGAATCGGCGTGAATGGGGGATTCCGCAGGTTCGCGGGTATGTCTTGTACAGGATCCACGAGAGGTCGGCTATTGCTCGACAAGGGTTTCACCTCCTTGCTTGCTTCGAGGACCATCTTGCCAAGCGTCCAACTGATCGCGATGCCTCCAACCGTATCCACAGACTGGAATATAGGTCGCCCGAGCCCCTTCTTCTCTGCCTGTTGCGCAACCTTGTCGCCCTGAGTAGTCGAATTACCTCCAGGATCGACAATGCGAGGCATCCCAATCCCTTCGTGCAGCACGTTCGCGACCCACGCCGCTTTGAAACATTGCATCTGCAATCGCGAGATCTCCACGTTGTCGCCCCATTTGCCCGTCTCGACGACCTGTCCATTCTCCATCACCTCCCCGTCCCCACCAAGCAAACCAGCCTGCTTCGACTTGTCGTGCTGCTTGACGATCCCGTCCCAGCCCCGCGCGCAGAACTGCGAGGCAGCGCGCTCGTACTGCACAAAGTCGTATGGACCGCCGAGTCCAAAGACGTGTTCCGACGAGTACCAGTACTCTGAGACGCCGATAAAGCGCGACGACGAAAAGTTGATCCGGGGGACGTGCACGCCGTTGAACAGACACGGCGCGTCCGGGCATGGAGCGTCCTTGTGCAGAAGCGGAGCCGTCTTTTGCAGACATTGTGTGAACGAACCCGTGCCAACCAGCGTGCGCAGCGCCGAAGATCCCCCGGCAGAAGGCACCGACTCCGTGGTGGTTAAGCCCCTAGGTAGACACGGGTCTTCAATCGTCGCCGCGGGCGCATCCGACCCGTCCTCGACCGCTTCCGCCGTGAGCCTGAGCGCCTCAGAGACGTACCGCTCCCTCGCCTTGTTCGTCCCATACCCCAACCACGTCGTCACGAACACCTTGTGCTTGATCTCCGCCCCTCCGAGCAACCTCAACCTCACATCCACCAGCGCAGCCTCGTTCCCCACCACGTCCTCGTCCGCAGGCTCGAACGCGATCTGCGTCGACGCCCCGCCCATGTCCAAGAACCCGTACGTCGTCTTGGTCTTGCCGTCCTTTGTGTCCTTGCGCCCGCCCCCACCGAAGCCGTCCATCAGGTAATTGACTGCGATCCACCCAAACAAGCCCTCCTCCTCGCCCGTGATGATCTGCACGCTCGAACCGCATGGCCCATCTCGCGACTCGGGCTCGATGCGGAAGGCAGAGGCGTCCCGAAGATAGGTGCATGCCTCGTTCAGGACCCGCGCCTGCTGGAGCGGCGTCAACAACCTCATCCCCGCCGTCGCGAGGAGGAAGATTGGTGTGTTCGAGTGGAGCGATGGCGGAATTTGTGAGCGAGCGTGTCGAATGAGTGGTTCCAGGTACCCAGATACACCTTCCGGGTTGTCCCCAAACGACGATAAGCCTAGACAGACCGAGAAAAAAGGGCAACAAAGAGCATTTCGGTATTAGCTATGTACACGACCGACGAAGCGAGCGCCAGGTGCGATGAAAAGAAAAAAGAAAAAGGCATGAGACGCACCCGGTTCAACTTTAGTGATCCAGTCCTCTCCGTTTTGAACGCCCTTCTCTACCCTTGGCAATACGTTCCGAACCGCGTCTCCATAGTCTTCCAATACCACTTGTGGGTCCTTCCAGCTGTATATTAAAAGTCGCGAGCCAGACGATCCAGCGTCAATTACAATTCCGAATCGGCGTGCGGCTAACCAGGCGTCGCTGGATGTCGGTGGTGGCATTGACAAGCATCTACTGTGAGAGAAAACGAATGTGAAGAGCTTTCAGTGAAAGTCCGTTGCGTATATGGTACAGAACGACGACGATGCAGGAAGATGTAGTAGTAGATGGACAAGAATTATGTACCGAGGAGGTACTAGTTGATTTGATAGCCGCAGTCAATTTCCGCGCCATTGATTCGCTTGCTACTATGACTAGCTGCTAAATACAAAGCGCTACAATCTATTAGAGTACTTATCACCAACGATGCATCCTATGTCACAGAATAGAGATGGAGCAAATAGTCCGGTTGTTCGCAAATCGTCACGGCCTCGAGACGGTTCCTCGCCGGTGCCGTGACCTCGTTCCGCCCTGAACGACCTCCACCTTCTTCTCCTCTACTACCTTCTTGTCCAGGTCAACGCCCCACAACCTGGCTTGTGCTGCCCGAAGCCTCATCAAGTCGTCCACCCAATCTGTCTCCGTACCTTTGCGAGCACCCACATCATGCAATCTCTGCTCCTCTTCGGGAGAAAGAAGTGCAGCAGAGGTACGTTCGCCTGAACGCCAGAGGAGGAGCTGTTGAATAGTCTCGGGGAGGAGAATGTTGAGACAATACTGTACGCAGAACGCAGGTCCGTGAACGGGTTCAGATTGCATAATGAAGCACTCACGTCCAGCTTCTCGATACCAGATAGAATCTCAAACTCTTCACACACAACCGGTAGCGTTCTCCGAGGGGGTATCTGTGGCTGTTGATATTCGTCCGGAACTGGAGTGAGTGGACTCGGCAGGCAAGACGTGTCCTGGGGCATGGGTGAGAACACGTTCACAGTGATACAACTGTATTACCTTGCGGATTATGTCCATCTGATCAATGTTCAACTTGGGCACTTCCGGATGGGAAGGCAACAGTGATGGTTCAGTTGCGACTGCTTGAGAGACTTCGGCCAGAAGCTGCTGTGTGTTCAGCGTTAGATCCCATGGGCGATCGCAGTATGGCATACATCCAATTGACTCTTGTGTACTTGGGATGCTTGCTTGATCGCAGGGTTCAGGCCTACACCGTTTGCATGCGGAGACAAAGTCACCGGTTGCTGCGGCTCATGGTTCGGGTCATACTAACCAAGACAACCGGAACGGACATTACCTGTTCTTGCCCATCAACAACCATCTGAGAGTCCTGAGTGACCTCCATATCTTCGTCAGGTACGGACAGAGGCAATGCCTCGTTTTTGATGCTGTCTTCCGCATTTGTTGTATCACCAGAGACAACCGCACCTTCGATACCCTCCATCTGGTCATCTTTCATCGAATCGCGGGACAAATTCTCCACCGGAAGGGCTTCCGGAGTGTCGACTTTGATCGTCGCTTCTCCTTCTACCCCACCCACTTCATTCTGTGCACTGGTCCCAGATAAGATGTTCCCGACATCCAACCTCTCAGGTCTCGTCCCGCCGTTTCCAAGTACCCACCCACATATTGCTTTCTGAACCGCCTTCACGAAGCGTGCATCCATGCCCCCTCTCATTCCCGCCGACTTCATCAGAGCAACTCTCCCAGACCCACCCTTCATGAACGCATCGTGCTTCTCTCGTGCGGGTGCATATTCCTTTTTTAGAATCGCTCGCAACACGGGTTTCACGTACGCCAGTTGAGCGCGGACCGAAAGATCTTCAAAGTCCTCTGCTGGTGGTGGCGGCGGTAATTTGGAAATAGGGTCGTTTGGATCTTCGGCGTTCGCATAGTCGTCAGCACCGTCTTCCATAGCATCCTCGTCTTCAGACTCGGGGTCATCGATGGTCTTGACGGCGCTCTCCCACTCCCCTAGAGTACACCTCACGAATCCCTCCTCTTCCGAAGTCCAAAACTTGTCCCTCAAAATCACGTATTCTTCGTCGTCCAAGAATTTGACCATGTACTTTTCCTTCCGAGCTGGGACGTGTGCAATGATCTTTGCGGGCCAGTAGGATCCACCCGTTTTGGGAGCCATGGCAAGAATCAATTCCCCGGGAATTTGGAGCGTCGGATCTGGAAGACAGGGCGACCACTCGCGTTCAGCGCTTGAGTTTGCGTCATCCTTCAAGTTTGCCCTCGAGCGCTGCGGTTTCAACTTCCTCGTCGAGCCCGTCTGCCGTGACTTTTTCGCAGTCGAGTTTGCAGACTTGCGTACAAACTGTCGGAAGTTGGACGTGTCGGGGTCAGAGTCGTCGAGAGAGTCATAGAAAGAGCCACCAGTCGTAGCATAGGAAGACAAGAGTGCTGGAAGCCCTTCTTTCTCGAGGGTGGAAACCTTTTCCATGCTCTGCACGGCAGATTCCCACTTGGCTTCGATGGATGCACTATCATCATCAAGGCGAGCTCTCTTGGCCAGGGGACTATGATCGCCATCTGCAGCCAAGGATGGGACACGAAACGTGGCGCACGAGAAGCGCTTGGCGCCACTATCGTCATTGATCGATTGGACATTGGAGGATGAAGGAGCAAAGATCGTACACAGGCCTCTGCTGGATGATGACGATGATGGGAAATCACCAAACAAAGACACGCGGAGAGGCTGACTCTGTACGACCTGTAGATAGCGCATATAGTGTACTGCCTCGATTTCTGAAGATGGCAACTCACCTGGGCGGGCCACCACATGAGTGGCTCAGACGGCTCGAGACCATTATGGTGGGCAATATTGTCCAAGAGCACGCCAGATCGATTAACAAGCACCCAGATTGAATTTCCAATGATGTAGTTATCACCATCCCTTTGTGCATTTGTCTTTGTCTTCTTTTGCTTCCGCTTGGGGGAAAGGGGTTGGGGGAACACTTTCAACTTTGACGTGGTAGACGGTATGACCTGAAGAGAAAGAGTTTTGGAGGCTCCAAGTCGCTTTGGGAGGCATGAAATTGGCTGCTTAGGCGAGGGAGGGGGCGGGAAGTCTTTCGTGGAGACGGTCGGGGTGGTCGGTACGCTCGTGAGGGGTGACGGCGAAGGCGACAGGCCCGCGGGGATCATGTCCTCCTTGCAGGCAGAGGCCTTGCGCTTACGCGACACTTCAGGTGCCTTTCCTTTGTCCGCAGGGAGTGGAAGTTTGGACCTCTTTGGCTTGGTTGGTTTGACGTCCGGAGATGAAGAGTTGCCTTTGAGCGGGGAAGAAAGATGCTTTCCGGTCGCGCTGTAGCGGTACTTGACAGCCTTTGTTCTGCTAGCCGGTTCGCGAAAAGGGTTGGGGGAGTTTGGAGACTCGCCATCGGAACGACCTGGAGAGTCCGTGAGCTGTTCTGCAAAGGTTTCAGACGCCTTTTGAGCTGCTCCGCGCGCGGGCAGAATTCGGTCGGTCAAAGCCTGCAATGGCGAGTCCATGTCCGAGAGTCACTGTGTTAGTTCCCGAGCGTCTGTCACAGTGACAGCCACACTCACCGCTTACATAACACACACACGTCCTTCTCCCCGACGCGTCCGGCCCCGACCGATCGAGAACGACTGCGGGGACAATGTAACTTGGCGAGTTCGCCGCCAGGCTCGACGAACATCGCACAATGGCACGGTGATGGTGTAGAAACGTCCAGAAGAAAGCTGGTCTTCTTTTCTCGTCGTTTACGAGGTCAACACGATGCCCCCCCAGAATCATTACCGCCTTCACGTTTCCTCCATGCACCCCTTTGTCTCCATTCTCCATCGCATTCTCTTCGTATCAGCTGCAGCACGCACGCACGCACATCCCCACTAAACCCCAGCCTCCACATTCGACCTCGATCGTATTGTTTTCTGACCGATCAGATCCTTCCAAGACAAATGGCTACACTTTTTGAGTCGCGTCTTTGCGCCTATGCCACGGTGTATGGGTACCCGTGACCTGCTTTTAATGCACCACATCCATTCTTCAGAGCCCGAGCTTTTTATTCTGGTCATGTGGCCGTGTCACGCGGACTGGCACGCAATGCGCCACTTGAACGTCGACTTTTCTCTCTGCTATCGCATGTAATTGCTAGATATGAAATCAACACCCCTATGATTATCGATGGTCCACAGTACAGCGCCACCATACCGCGTTTCGCACCCGTTCGTCCACATTTTCTCGCTGCTTTGACATGGCGTTCACAAAGTTGACATGGTCCCTTCGCGTTAACTCCCATTCTACTCACCATTCGTAATGCAGCTGGTGTGCTCGTGTACATTATCTCCACTTGCTTGACATGATGCCGCTATGCGTCTGCTCGGATTTGTGTGTCAACTTGCTTGCTCCTCCATCTCCGAGGGAATTCTCTACTGCCGTAGGCAGCACACGGAAAAAAAATTTAGCGAGATAAGTGATGGTCTCTAAGTGGGCAGAAGCAGCAGCATGTGTTACTGTATCAACTTCTGGTCCTGCCTCTGGGCATCGCCATGATCTCATGCTCATAGTGAGCCGCATCGGATTGTCGTTAGCGTGCCTGCGAAGGTGCGATTATCGATGTTACATTTTTGTCCCCTTTTTCTAGATCGTGGCGTGCGAGCACTGCATGGCTGCCATATGCCATCTTTGCTTCTCCTGGATTCCCAAACACGAACCTATTACGTTGCCGTACACAGGAGCGACATATCCAATACCGTACCTTCCCGTCCTTCTATCTCTCTTGTCCCGTGCACCTCATACTCGCTGACAAGCTTGAGTTTGATGCTGGCGGCATCTTACTCGTGGCCCAATATCGGTCTCGGTTTGCTCCCCCCTTCTGTAGCACGGGGCCATTCCACGCTCCTTGTACGCCTCTCCCGGCGATACCCCTTCATATCCAATAATTGAACTCTAAACTTCTCACTTAGTTACCTTTTTTCCCCATCCGTCACGACTCTTGTGTCAGTGACCAGTCGACCTTCCTCTGGCGTCTATGTGGTCGGTTTCAAATTCTATTCGCAAGTTGACATGCCCGGGCTAGGTCCAAGTTTACGACCGGCGAAGTATACTGCGCTTACCCCAAACGACATGTCGTACCCCTCTCTCTTTCCTTCTCCTTAGGAGGCGTGTACACGTTCGGCGGTCAACACGATAAGGAGTTGGCAATTTGATTTCCAACCTACCGTTCACTGCCATGTCAAACGAAAACTCCCTCAATCTCCAAATGATTGTCGTAAACCACTTCATTCGTCTTCACAATCATGACGCAATCGTCTGATCTAGGTCGGCCTGGAATGGCGTTCTATCAATGTTATTGCCCCCTCCTCGTTCTCTCTAATGCCACATCGCTGGTGAGAGAAAACCAAAACACACCTCTAGACTTGCACCGGGCTGCACGGCGGGTCTTGACGTTCAGGCTCGCTTGCACCTCCGCGTCGACCGCATCACGACCTAAAACGATAAATACAAGTGTCTCAACCTTAATACCAGTCATTCAACCCAACACTGTAAGTTACGTGACGAAGCACTTGCAGAGCCATCCGACGTACCGGATGCTGTGAGATTGCGTCACTCCGATTGCTGTACCTATCGGCAGTATCAGAATTCTCCCTCGAACGGACACATGCTGGCATTATCATACATACCGACTTGCACTTCGCCGGCCCATATCGTATTTCAACGGACGGGAGCGGGCCGCCCATAATGCTTACATTAGGCCGATATGAATTTTTTTGATTATCCTTCATTGCTCGTTCTTCCTTCTGAATGAAACTTGAATGAACACAATGAGTCCATCCCAAGTTGATGAAACCTTGTTCAAGTCAGCACCCCGAAGGCCGCACATGACACAACCTCACTTTTGTTTTATTCGCCCCTCCTCGCTTGGCTCGATGAGGATGACATGACAACGCAGCGGGTTCTATGATATCTATGATAACCATATATCCCCATGCGGTCTGTCTAGGTCGTCCTAGTGAGAAGTATTTGCCCCTACCAGCGATCGCGTCGGTAGTTGCCGAAAGAACGCCCGTCACAACTGGAAATGTGAGTGATGGACATGATCGCTCATGTGGACTCACTAGCACGTTCGAAAACAAAGGGCCACTGCAAAGAGCAATAGGATTCAAAGAGATCAGCGAGAAACTCGAACAGGGAATTAACCCTCTCAGCCCCGTCACGCCCACGGCATCCAAACTCGGCCAAACCATATCTTCACCGCTATCAAACGCACAAACTTTTTTTCTTTCTCTATTTTCGTCGTTGCATCATCGTCGTTTAGGGTAGGACACGGCGACCGTTGCCTTGTATGGTCACGCACGGTCCACGCATTGCACGTTTGCGGAACGGCATCGCGCATGGCCCGCATCGGGATGGGCTCCTGAAATCAAGATCGTCGCCATCTTGAACCCTCTCCATCTCATCACATCCGTCGTCGTCGTCGTCGTCGTCGTCGTGGCTCTCGACATCTGACAGTTAATGCAGATGGCAGATGGATGTATCGCGATGAACATGTTCTCTTTCTTATCGATCTAATTAGCGGACTCCCTTGTCAGCGGGCGTATATATATGACAACACGTCACGACGGACCTTCAAGTTATGCATACGAAAACGAAAACGAGAGCTTCGATCATCGCGCCGTCGAATGGAACCCCGCTCGGCGCTCTCAATCGCAAAACCCCCTCAATCCCGATTCGGACTCAGGCCTTTTGCTCTTTTCCTCCTTGATCTGGGATCAATTCCTATCGAGCATTCGTTGGTTTGAAATACGAGTTGTCACGAAGGGTGGGACATGCGGGCCATGGGGAATCGGAATATGGAAACAGATCTCGGCGCCGCGCGGGGAAGAGGAAAGGGTACACAGAATTGAGAATCGGAGGGGGTGGGGAGTGGGGGGGGAGGGTATGCAACGAAAACGAACCGCTCAGCTGATACAGCTCGCGGAGGCGATGCTGGTCCATCGTGCCCTTTTTCGAACGGCGAGCAGTTGTTAGTACGTCAACAGGTCCGCCCCGTGAAACGATTTGTACGCCGCGTCGCCCGGAACCAGCCGAGGGCTAGTTTAACCTACATGGCTCCTCGGCTCTGACATGGGTCCCTCCAAAAACGGAATCTAGATGGCGACGCTTGGCGTGGTCTCTGACTCCCAGATCCCGTCCGACGAGTAACGTTGTAGTCTATCTAGCCATCCACCAGCCTGTCAGAGTCGCATCGCATCTCATCTTCGTCGTCGGACTATCGGATTTTGATCAAGTACGTCCGATAAACCCATGGGCCAAGAGAAAAAAAGAAAAAGGGAAAGAAACGAAAGAGAAAAAAAAGGAAGAGAATAGGGTTATCGTACCTGCATCGCCGGTCCGAGAAAGACGAAGACGCATTTCTCTTCGCTTCGCTAGGCGTCGCGTCGCGCAGCCTCCTCGTCGACATGCCAGTACTCGTGCCTGCTGATTACTCACAGCTTAGGTACTCGGTAATATTCGGGCCCATTTGAGTCGGAGAAGTCGTCGCGCACGCGTGTGTGTGAGTCCTTGAGTAAGTGGCGCTTCACGAGGTTACCCACTGCGGATCAGTTCACGGGTTTCGTTCCGTCGAAGGGAAACGAAAAGGGAAAAAAAGGATAGAGAGGGGGGGAGATACGTCAACCAGTAACCATCAGACATTCGAAAAACGTCCGACCTATGGAGCGCGAAGTTAGACGGACTGTCAAACCCATTTTGAATCCTGGTGTCGCTTTCGCACCTCGGCCTCGGCCCGACGTCGCCTCGTGAGGGAACAAGAGAAAAAGACAAAGAAAAGAAAACGCGAGAAAGGAAAAGAGTTACCTCATCCCAAGTCGAACCCGGGGCAAGGGAGGAGAAAAGGCAGATTCCGACTCCAATTATACACGATATCGTTGAATGCTATTATTTGAGCGTTTTCCGGCTTTTTTTTGTTAGATCGAGCCTCGGGCTGCCTCAAATATCTTACTTTTCAGACGCAAGTTGAACGCCGTCGGCCTCACACGACCGTCTTGAACTGGAACAGTGCTGCGGCCCTCGAGTCGGCGGAGACGGGCACTGAAAGAAAAGCAGTTAGTATATGTAAAAAGTCCACAAGGTTCAAAACGCACAAAAGATTGCGAGTCCGCAGTCCGCAGGGGGATATACATACTCGCATCTAGGCTATCTATCACGCCATACGCAGCCTGGGCTACAGCTGGCACGCATGATTGAGGACGAACATTTCAATGGCGTTCGGATTCGAATCACATGTATGATACGGGGGCCAGACTGGTGGCGGAGTCAGTACTCTCCACCGGTTTCTTGTTCTTTCCCCTCTTTCCCCTCTTTTCTGTTTTTACTATCTGCTCATGCTCGCTGACCGGCACGATCATGATCATAATCTCGGCCGCTGAGCCATCCGGCCACCCCGGACTGCCATCGCTATGTCGACCGCGTTTCACCCCAACACGCATTAGCCTTGACTCAAAGGAAGAAGAGAATTGGTACGCGAGCAAGAAGCAGAGAGAACTTGAAGAAGACAGAACTTCTCGGAGAGGTAAGAGGAAAGTAGTACGCACGCCACAACGGTGTGCCGTCGAAAAGGTTGAGGACTCCACTGCCGTGACATTGACGATACGCTCGTAATCATACCGTATCATACCGTTATCCTCCACTGTACCACCCACCACCAACGGTAGCGTGGACCTGGCGTGCCACTAACCACCACCATCACGCGCACGGAGGTTAATGAGAAGAAATAGAAAAGACGTATGCCCAGTGCCACTGAATCATACACGTTCATCGACAGCCTCCCCGTGGGAGTCCGTCCGAGCGGTGATATCATCATATCTGCATCATCATCCATCATGCAGTACCGCGGGTATGGCGTGGCGTAATCTTAATTAACGATGCCAGCACACATGTAAGTTCTCTGGCGGAGACACAGCGCCGCCGACGGAACAGGGGCTCGGACTTGACAAGAAGGGTAAGGCAAGGGGCGACAAGGTGGAGCAAGGGGGAGCAAGGAGGGGAAAGGAGGGGCCAAGGAGCGGGAGAATGTTTTTTCATTCATTATCATTATTATTTAACGTAGGTCGACCTCAAGATCTGCGAACCCCGATGCCGCATGCAGGGCTTCCTCGAGCTCATGGTACAGTAATTGGTGCCGTTTTTGCGTTGCGTTGCGTTAGCAGCCATATTGCCATCATGCACGTAACGGCAGGGCAGGGCGCAAGCCTGATCAAGAAGCATCACAATACCAATGATTCAGGTTCGGGCAAAGAGTCACAATTGAGCGTCTGACGTGCACATAGGAGCGGAGATGGGTATCATGTGTATGTTTGTCCTGGTGGTCGTGATCTATAATGAAATCGTGCCTATTGCAACGCTTTCGACGACGGGGAAATACAAAATTAAAATCTCGGATACAAATTTGTGGTAAAAGAGTGATCAGAAAGCGGAAAAGCACATGGCATGGGTACTACTACAACATGTGTGCGAGCCAAGGAAAAAACGCTCAAGTACGATAGCGTAGAACAACGGGAGGAAAAGACGCATAAGTTATGCAAATACGTAGAAAGGATGGAGGTAGAGGTATCTGGTATATCACTAGAAGCCAGGCGCGAGGCGACGGGAGGCAGCGGGGCTAAGAGTAAGGGAGAGAGAAAGAAAGAATAAGGAGAGTGGGTGTGCGTATTAGAGCTACAGAGGGGCTTCCATACTGAATGCCCAATAAACAGTCTATGGGAGTCAAAACAAGAAAACGATGAGTATCAATGCCCAAATGATGTCTTGACATACAACAAATTCCTCTTTAAGACGTCCGTTTCAAGAACCATAAGCGCGTAACAATAACCTGTGAAAGGAACAAGACAGAACAGCGAGGAGTAGAGAAAAAGAGAC
Organism: Leccinum boreale; assembly: GCA_038092235.1. Classification (NCBI taxonomy): domain Eukaryota; kingdom Fungi; phylum Basidiomycota; class Agaricomycetes; order Boletales; family Boletaceae; genus Leccinum; species Leccinum boreale. Next base: position 50,481 of record JBBPPX010000134.1, read on the forward strand.
AAAAACGGAAACGGAAACGGAACGATCAACGACCACGGGAGCGGGCGCGGGCAGAATTATCAAGCGAATGTCTGCGCTGGAGAATTTTTCTAGATGGGCGTAAATCTGAAGCGAAGCTCATCAACCGACTGAATAGCGGCTTTTTCATTCCGCCCCCGCCGCTGCTCGCACCCGAATAGGGCGAATGCGGCGATGAGGCTGATTTAGTGGTGGAACTTGCCGTGTAAAGCGAGGGTTCGGGCCCGGCCTGATACGATGATGGTCAGCTGGATGTCCTCGAATTGAGTACGGGACTCACGAGAACCTTGACCTTCTGACCGGGGGTCGGGATGATGTAATAGGTACTCCCTGAGTCACCACTGGCCTCACTGAGAGGAGATGGCGCGCGGGGCTCTCTGTGCATTGGACCTCTAGGCCCCAACCGGGGTTCCTCATGTACAGAGGAGAGATTACTGTGCACGGCTTTGTATGGGGTCGCTGTGATGCGGGGGTACTGGGGAAACCCTGACCCTGTAGGGGCAGAGATCGTGTGTGTCATTCCCGGAGCCTTGTGGGGCGCATAAACGATAGTAGGCGGGGCGTAATGATCGCTCGCATGGTGGTAGTGTGCGGGGGCGTAAACGATCGACGGGGGAGGTCGATTACCACGTGAGTGCGAGTGGCTGGGGTGCTGATGATCGTATGGGTCATGAATGTGCTGGGAATGCGAGTACACGACCGGTGGGGGGGCTTCGGCAGGGTGGTTTGGCGGATAACGCGGAGGAAGAGGCTCGATCACCTCTGGCTCATTGTCGTCTTGGGGGACGGCCCGCGGCTGGTGACGCTGAGGCTCTGAGGACCGACGAGGCCTGTACGTCGCCGTGGGGCGATGCGGTTGCGCATTTGGTGCAGAAGGAAGGATGTGGATCTCTTCCGGAGGTGCCGAGAAGTCATCCTCATACACCCTCGGGAGTCCGTTCCGGGTAGGATTGGGATGACGGTCATGCGGTCGTGGGTAGCCATCCGCGGCGGACCTCGCGCGGTTGTGAGAGTGGTAGATTGTGTTAGGGCGCGGCGGGCGGGAATTTGGACTATAACGGGGAACGGGTTCCCGACGGGGATCATGAGGGTTCTCATAGTGCCAGTGGGAGATAGGAATATCGCCCCGACCATTGCCGTATCTGAGGACCATCTTGGGGGGAAGGGAGTGGGTGCTGTCCTCGTCTGACTCGCGTTCGTCGATCTCTCCTGCGACGGAGGGTGGGCTGTCTGGAGAACTGAATTGACCGTGATAAGGCGTGTGCGAGCGAACCCAGTACGCGGTGCGGTCCTTGGAGTTCCTGAATACTTGAATTGCCTCTGGTGAAGAGGTGTACTCTGTCATGGGGCGCTGCAACCGTTGGCGTCGCAGAGGATGGACGAGGCGAGAAGAGGATGCCGTACCAACCTTGAGCAAAGAAGAAGAGAAGAAAGAAAAAAAAAAAAAAAAAAGTTCCTGAGAACCGCGTAGGTTTTATAGAGAGAGAGAGAGAGCTGTGAGTTGGAAAATCCCGTGTCAAGCTTTACGAGACCGGCGAGAGAGCAAGATCTAGATGTGATGCCAAGATTCATCGCCTTGTCAGCAATCGACCTATTTCCGGTCTAGCCAGTAGAAAATTTCCAGATCAATGTGCTCCCGGATCGCGCTCTCGACTAGATTGGCATCATCCGAAACGTGCTTGCAACGAGGCCCCGAGGTCCTTTTTGAGCTCTCCTTCACAGCCATCTTCACTGAAATTAAATGCCGAGAAGGCCCTTGATCCCGAAACTTGTTGATGGCAGCGTGGTCTCTTCTCAGGTCCTAACTCCAGCACCCCCCAAACGCACCTGTATGGCCTGTTATTATGGATGGTGTCATCGTCCCGTTCAATCGCCTGGATGTCCAACGCCGAACGAATGTGGCACGTATACAGCAACAAAGAGGCGAGGCAGTGTTCCCGGAATGTTAGCAGTACTGGAATGAACACTCACCCCAAATCCGTCACACAATGATGACTCCACTAGGCTAGTATGACCGAGATGATCCCATCTATGTGCGTCAGTGGCCAGGAACCAGGTGAAGTGCCCTCCCCAGGCTATCACATCACGCATCACCCGATTCACAGGATCCGGGACATGGCGACAGGAGACAATAATCCTGCTGCCATTATGAGGCCCCTCCTCAACTTGGAGGCGGACCATTCAGGTGTCCTCTCCTTTCATTCCGAGTCAGGGCGCTGTCACCAAATCAGTAGGAGTCACTTTTGTTTCTCGGACGGGATTCACGGGAATGATCGAAGGTACTGAGAAAGGGGCACTGCGGGGTGGGGCGGGACCGGCCGACTGCTATGCATAGGGCGGCACTCTCCGGCACAGTCTATCTACGGATCGTCAACGCCACTGGTGGCGAGTGTGCCCCGTCCCGCCTTGGGAACCTTCCGGGCTTGGCACCGCCCATGCATGATAAGTCATCCGCCTCCTATACGACTGAACCCCTCAAATAGGCGTCACCGCTTCCTCGACTGCGACCGCATCATCCGCCCCCGCCCCGCTCAGGCACCTCGAAACACAATCCCTTGGGCAGTCTGCGAGTGCCAAGTGAGCGTATTCCAGTATTCCGGTCTCACTGGCCCGACGAGCCCAGCGACACACCTGAAAGTGTCATATCAGATTTCAAATCAAGGTTCTAGTTCGGGACTCGACAGCAAGACGCCACCACTCAGCACTCCCATTCGACGCGGGAACAACCGGCCACCCATGTTGAACGTGACGCTGATATAGCTCACCAAGGCGCTAAACCCTGTCGACCGGCTCGAGATCCTAGCCCAACTCCAACTCCAAGGCTAAGCGCAAGGTTTCAATTGGATTGCGCTTGATCAAGTGGCGTCGACATTAGTGGCTGGGTCATGATTGCGACCAGGATGCTAGCGCTAAAGTGGCTTCTAGATTAAAGTTGGGGGCACGGTCAAGCAGTATCGATATCCTTCCAAGCACAGTAGAACGTGCCTTACATGGCACTCACCTGGCCGATCATGCATCATGCATCGCAGAGCACTACCCAGCAAGCCAGCATCAACACCACCTGCATCACGACGAGAACCAAAATGGGGGGGAGGGGGGGGGGGATGGGGATACGAGTGTCCAACACGCCATACGGCATACCACACACGATGTCAGTACAGGTGCGAGCCACGATACACACGATACGTGCTCGCCATGCACAACATAGCCAACGGCTATCCTCGGAGAGGCTCAGGCTCAGGCTTGAGCTGATGGTTGCGTGGTATGTTGGTTATATTTATAATCCAAATATACACACCCTCACGATGCATGGCTTCGTTGTTCCGCAAACTCCCTTGGGCTGCGATACGTGGGGTTCCGCGAGAACAGACATAACATCGACTGTGCTGCGAGCGATAGCATTCCTGGTATGGACTAAAGAAAGGACCTAGCTCGAGCTGTGTACTTGAGAAGTTCAGGGGCTCGAGTTGGATGGCAGTATGTGCTTGCGGCAAGCGGCCGGTCGCTCAGTGAGCATATTCTCAGGGGCAATACGAGTGGACCAAAAGCGACCACATCCAACAAGTTCTTTTCTTCTGAACAGAAATACTTCCAGTCCGCAGAGCTAGAGCCAGAAGTGATGTCAATTTCAATATGTATTTGGATTTCTGAGAGATAGATTGAGCAGTTGAAAAAGAGGAAGGAATACCCATGCGTGCGCGGAAACCAATGCAAAACAGTATTATTATAGCAAGCGAGCGAGCAATCAGAACGGAATCAGAAGCTAGGAGGGGAGGTGAAGAAGGGATGAGGATGAGAGCGGCGTGTGGAAGAGAAACACAAAAGATAGACTAGCCATCATATTAGAGGATCAGGAGAGGGCTTCCTCTCGAGGAGATAGCGAGAGGGAGGAAAAATGGAAAAAAATAAATCGAGACATTTGTCTAAGAAAAATCGCTTTTACGCAAACAGCCGCTCATCGACCTGTTTTCGCCCTTTGACCGGTAGGGTACTCGCATGTCCCATGCTGCCGCCCAAGTTTCCGACAACGTCCCGACGAAATCCTGGAGGCAGCGTTTGTGGCACCGAAGGAAAGGCATCAAAGATGTCGTTGTCGAGCGGACTAGAGGCAGGTGAGAACTCGGCGTTCGAGTCCCCGCCAGGGGACGATACCCACGACGACGACCGCGAACGTGCACCTGGTACCTGCACCGAGGCCACCGGGGGTTCAGGATGGTAGTGGTGTTGTTGGTGTTGTTGGTGATAATGATGACGATGATGTACTTCGGGCGAAGTGGGCAGTTCGGGAGGAAAGGGGAGCGTCAGGCTCGGTTGCGACGATTGGTACAGCGAATTTCGTTCCAACACTGAATGCGTCGCAGATGAGCTCGCCAAGTCACCTCGTGGGTGTGAAACACAAACAGTCATCAGACGTACCTTGGCCCGTCGTGCTCACGTTGGACTTTGTGCGGGTCCTGTTGAAAAGCTTGTCGGCAAAGGAACTTGAGCGGCCAACGTTGGGCCCGCCCTTCTTGGGCGATGCACTGGGCCAGGCGATACCGAACCCTTTCCGCTTGCCACTGTCTGACGACGGTGTCGCGACAGGAGATGAGTCTTCGGAGGACACCGACATACTGTCTCGAGGATAAGCGCCAGGCATGTAGGCAGACGATCTTCGGCCTGTGAGACGGTAGATATTGGATAGGTACTTGCGATGCGAAGGGGATCGCTGCGAGAACGTGGTGGAGGCGAGACTCCTCCCATCAGTTTCGTCCCCCTCAGGAATTTCGCCATCGATTAACGTCTCCCTAATCGATGGGATGGACATGGAGCGAACAGATAGCGAACCACTATCGAGGGACGGCATGGGCGCACGCTCAGTGAAGGTGGAAGGTGGCGGATGTCGAGGCTCTGGTTGAAACGTCGCGTTGGTAGGGGTGGTTGCTGATAGTAGTTCTTTCGATTTCGATTTCGAGCCTGCGCCGTCTCCCTGGTTCAGCCTCTGCTCGAGTAATGCAGCCTCCTCTAGCAGGACTACAAGGTCGCCATATCCCAGATTGGGGGACACTTCGGTAACATTATTGCTGACGGCCAGTCGCCGTTTGGTTGCCTGTGGTACCGCAGACGGGGTAACGCGAGACGATATGGGGCCAACAGGCACCTCGGTGACCTTGCGGTGAACGACAGCCTTGAAAGTAGGCTGGTTTTGTGGCCGAGCCTCGATTGTCAAGTCAGGTGTCGAGGTGCTGGGCAACACGGGGTCCGTTGGACTCGGCAAAGGCATAGGGTCGATGACAGCGCTATCTCGAGAGGCGGCAACGGTGATCGTCTGCTCCTCGGGGGGTGACGGTAAAAGATCGGCGGCGACAGTCTCTGCAGGGGCATCAGGGGAAGAGGGGGTATCAGAGGGAGCTGAAGGAGCTGAGGGCGGGGCAGAAGATGTGGGTGAAGGTGGGAATGAAGGAGGTCGAGAGTTGTCCGATTGAACCAATTCGTAGTCTGAAAGTCCGTCCTTGCTCGGAATTTCCTCGGCAACAACAGGCTGCGAAATATCTTGAGACGCGTCGCAGACAGGAAACGGATGATTTTGAGTGACTTCGGGCGGATCCTCAAGCGGAAGGACATCGAGATTGGAATCTGTTTCTGCTGGAGACGGCTGGTCCACGACAAGCGGCGGTAGGTCCGAGGGATTCGGTGTCTCCGAACTCGACGGCTGGGGTTCCTCGACTTGCACTGGCAACGGCATTTCTGCGGATTCCGGGTTTGGATATGGCTCCTCGATGGTCTCCATTGGTGGTGGATGCTCAGGCACTGGAGGGGACGCGTCGACTGCCTCGGGCTCGACCGGTTGGGATGATTCCTCAACGTCAACTTCGACTTGCGACGGCGTCGCCTCGGCAACAGGGTCTTCGAGTTCTGGGCTAGGAGGAGATTGTTCGGCCGTCTTGTCAGGTACGGTCACGGGAGAGGATGCATCGACGAGGTCCAACAACGGCTTGCTATGCTTGGTATCACTGGTGCTCATGACACGTCTGCCAGAGCCAAAGTCGACCGCGAGCGAGTTGCGGCGCTGTGCTGAACCCGGCAGAGCAAAGTTTGGTGGTAGTGGAGGCATGGGCATGTCGCTTGCAGGGGACGGAACAGGACTGCTACTGGAGAGGGAAGCGCCGGTGGAGATACACCGCTTCCTCGGGCCGGGCAACGGCGACGACGAAGGGGATGTTGATGTCGATAGCGAACTGTCTGACCGGGGGGGCAACGGCGATCCCGACCGACTTGCACTCGCACTGCCGGGTCTTCCGGGGAGACCCAAACCGAGACCGGTGACCCGATTGCCATACAACTCTCCACGCTTCTTCCCTGGCGCGTTCTCCGTCTGCATCGGTGCAGCTCCCATCCCAAAACTTCCCCGCGGCACAGGCACCCCTCCCTTCTCCTCAAACTTGGCAATCTTGTCCCGCAGCCCGCCCGCACCCATCACGCTGGGCATTCCCCGCGGTGCTGCCTGCGCCGACTGGTGTGTGTTGGGCGACACGTTGCGTTGCTGCAGTGCCGCTATGCGTTCCTTGAGGTTCACAGGTGGAGTATGTCCTCTCGATACCGCCCTGCAGTGGTTCGAGAGTTAGTCCCTTCGTCCTCGCATCGATGCTGGAAAGTACACGTACATTGGTCACGACCTAAAAAAAGTACGAGAACGGATCTCCGAGACGACCAGCCAGGGTGGTTCGAGTTGTAGTGGAAGGTCTCCCCGAGAAGGTATTGCAGACCAGACGAGAATGTAAGCTAGCCCTAAGCCGACGGCCCTGATTCTTCGACTCGGAGGATGGCCAGCGACCGGGTAGGACGAAGATGAAAAAAGGTCGCGGAAATACAGCGCGGCGGTGCACCGACAGCAGTTTTGAATTGAACGACTAGGAAATTCTCCAGCAATGATTTGCTACAACACGGGCGTCTCAGGTCTATGTACTAATCATGCCCCGTCTTGTCACACGGCTCTCCGCCAGTCCGCGGCAGACCCAAAATTCAGGTATCATCATCGTACACAGTCAATATTCGTCCTGCTCGTCTATGCCTTTCGACAGCCAATAGGACCGCCGTCCACTCATCCGGCTCTTTCGTCGTCGTCCAACCCCGCGACATCAAATGCCTCGTCCTCTAGCCCATCTTCCGACAGATCATCCTCGTCCGTTGTGTACGTCGTCAGTGTATCAAGTTGGCCCGTTCGATTCGTACGTCCAGCATGGGACCTCGTGCCTGGATCTCATATCGCCCGCTGTCGTCGGGATTTCCTCCTCCACAACCTCGTGTCGAGCGTCGTCGTCAAACTCGAGTTCCATGTCTCCATCCCATCCTTCTCGCACCCTGCCTTTCTCGTCGTCGTCGTCGATAGGCACATCGGCTCTGACGACCGACGTTTGCGGAGACATCCGGAGAAGCTTATGCAATGTCCTTTTTTCATATACCTCTTCAAGGAGGCGTCGGTTGTTGATGGTCTGGAAATTCGCTAAGGAATCCGGATAGGCTCTGCGATTGGCGATGGCGGCGTACCTCTTACGTTACACCCAAGATGCCCGACAGGATGCTCATGTCCGCTGGGTTCGTCGTCGCACGCAGATGATACGAGCGGCTCTCGCGGCGCGAGCTCAACATCCCAGCACGCGAGAACGCTGTCGCTTGCACGATCACATAGGCACTGGCGAAGGTCTGGCGGACCTTGTTGATGCCATAGGAACCCTTGGAGATGTCATTCGCTAAGCAAGAAGTCAGTCAGACTTGTCAACCACTAGGTCACCACGCACTGATATCCATAGGGTCTTCGATCCAAAGCAGTAGACCCTTGAACGAATCGTACCACCCCTTCTGTCTCTTGCTAAAATACGATCCACCGATATCCCGACCTCGTCATATTAAAGTAACAACCGTAGAGTTCAAAAAACTCCATCACGAGCACTCCCAGGTTTTTCTCCGGTTCTACTTCTCCTTTGCGGAGCTTGGGATGCATCTGCAGAAAACTGATGGCCAAGCAGACGATGCTGTAGCTTCCCAAACCACCAGTATACACCTCGTTCATCCTGCGTTGATTCAGAAACGCCTTTACGATGACGATCAGGCATCGTAACGCGAACCCACAGCTCCACATATATTGAAGGAAGCCGTTGATGATCTTGCCTGCCTTGACACCATTGCCTTGGTTGACGCTGATGTCCATGGTCCGTGACGAACTTGACTATGGGTACTTTTGCTCCCGAGATAACGGTAACCTTGGATGTGATCTCTGCTCGCTTGAAAGTGTGCGTGCAACACGTTCGCCTTGTTGCTACGTGCGACGGTCTCGGAGTTTCTCTGGGTACGGTCAGACAATATGCTCAGGCTTGACCGCTTTGAGCACACACCCACTGGGTAAATAAAGCTTTGTCTCATAACTTCCAAAGGGTATGATTCGGGCATCTGGAAATTTGAACGTGATTGCGTTTGAAACTTGTTGGCTCACGAGGCCCCGAATTTCGCTTCGATAGGCGTCGGTGACATGTACTTGATATATGCCTCCACCTCGCGGTACAACCTACGCTCTTTATCAATTCTAACGTAGACCGGCATCTCAGTCGGGGAAAATAAGCTTACATCTCTGACACGTTGTGACAATTGTCCCAGTCGACTTGGGATACCCACGGAGTCTTCCTCGTGTCCAGCGGCTCGAACCGCTGTCTCCATCTCTGCATTCGGTCGTCATCGTCGTCGTCGACCGACAAACGGTCGTGCTTCCGCTTCGTCCCGCGACCCTCATTGAGATTGCTCGATCTCGGCGACTTCCCACGTCCCACTCCCGTTCCGTCTCCTTCCCTTTTTGACGCGCGCGTTCTGCTCGAAATCGCTCGCCCCCAGCGGAAAGTCGTCTCCGATCTCTGGTATTTTCACTTTGACATCATGTGGTGGCTCGTGGGACTCGTTTCGCATGGACTCTTTGCCTTTGCTTTTAGACGTGCGCAATCGTTTCGAGGGAAGTTCTCCTTCTTCTGCGGGGCATGCTGAACGTCGACCGCCATCGTGACGGCGGCGGTGATTGTGATGGCGGTTGCGGTTGCGGTCCCTGTCCCTTTCTCTGTCCCTATGCTTTCCCTATTCCTGTCCCTATCCTCATCTCTGACCCTGTCTCTCTATCCTTCCCGATCGTCGTGCCGAGGTTGACGATGATGGTTCCTGTCCTTGTTCCTCGTCCGGTCTTTTGTATTGTCGCGATCGCGTCCGGATTCTCCTCTTGAACTTGAAGGTTTTGGAGGTAGAGTTGTCCATGAGAGGATCGAAAGAGAGACAAAGGAAAAAGAAGAAGAACTATCTTTAGGAGGGCCCAGGGAATGGAATGAGTGTTCAAAATTTGTCAAAGTGGATTCTGGGCAGCCGCGTTACTTGTTTGGCAAAGGCTCTGGAACCAAACAACCGTCGTTGTGACGATTTCCTTTCTTGGAGTCCTAACCCAAATTGCGCCTTTTTGTCTCGTCATCCGCACCTTCTCAACAAGGTTCTCGGTAATATTAATGTGTTATCACCAACCCACATTTGTACCTTTGTATGCGCAGAAGTGAAGTAAATTTATTCTTGTCAGAGGGTACAAATCCCACTCGATAGTGCTTGCATACAATTCTCTTGTAACGACTTTCAACCAAAGCGCACTTCAACGCTCGAACGTCCAGCCTTTCGTACGACACCTCACATCTACAAGTCTATCTCAGACCAATCGACAGACCATAGAGCTTTGAGAACTTTTCCATGTGCGCTTCGCAGACCGCCAAAAACCAAAACTCATGCTCTGAATTATGGTCGGCGACGAGGTTGTGTGCGATTTCGTGGGCAAAGGTAAGGAACCTGGGAAATTCAGAGGACTCTCAGTTACATCAAAGGATAACAACACATGGAAGTTGATGGAACGAACCATAGTGCCAGAGCTCGCTGTTCTTTGCCTTTCTTGACACTATCGTAGTCTTGGGGAATCATATCAGCGTTAAGCATCCCTATTCAAGTCGGGTTTGACTCACGCCATTTCTCGAAGTAATGGAGGTTGAGGTAAATGGTTCCCTGTTGATTGAATGCTATGGATCTCGCAGCATGATGGAATATGCGATATGACTTGGTGGAGAGTTCGTAAACCTTGGCAATGCGCTGGATGATATTCAAGAAGCGGGTGAAAAAATCTTGTTTGCATATCTGATCTACATCGGCACCAGGAGTGTCTGTTCAAGAAGTTAATGGGCGTTTAACACGCAAATGCATTGTCAAACGAGAATTACCTTTGTCAAAATGGACCTCCACGTTTTGTATTGTGCCTAGCCATCCCATAAGGAAAACGAAAGGGCCGGAAGAGTACTAGAAGCTCACGAAAGCACTGTAAATTGACTACTGGCGCAGAGGCATCACAATAGCCGTTTTCTATGGATTTCTTCATGTTCTGATCGCTGTGGGGCGCCTGGTCTCCGCGCTTGCATGCCTGGATTGCTTTTTTTACGGTGGAATCTGTCCAACCAGTGAGATATGACATCGGCTAAATTTTCTGGTCGCTCACCCATGTATTTCTGATGCTTCACCAGACTGGAAAACGTAGATAAGAAGTCGTGTGCCAGTGCAGATTCGCGGAAGACAAGCTTACTCGTGAGACTGGCGGATGTCAGTAGTGGTACCCATTGTAGCCATGGGGACGACAGATGTCGAGGGAGATGCATTTGTAGTGGGTTGCCCGTCTGTGGTCATGGGATCGCGGACCGTCTCGTTCAGAACGCGGATGTCTGGATTAACTGTAATGGCTGAGTTCGCAGCGCCAGGTAACCGCCACTCTTCCAAACATCGAGAACGCGTGTCGACTGCGTATTAATTACAGTATAGATGTCAGCCTCGGGCGCATTGTTTGACTCTAGATCTGACTGACTTTTATACCCTCTTTGTTCCAAAATGTCGCTTGGCCCGAGGCAAGTCGTAAGAAATTCGACATTGGGACGGTTTTCTGCACCAAGAAACACTCTGCATAGCGAAACTGCCAGGCTTTTTGCATCCTTCAGTTAAAACAGCCAAAGGAAATGGCCTACGAACACACTTACTCGTGCTTGCTTTCCTTCACCTCGTTAGTAAGCCATAGCTGTATTGTATTCGATTTGTAGATGGCGGTCGCTGATACCTGTCGTTTGTCCTTGATTTCTTTCCCTCCAACAATGAGTGTTCTAGAGACGGACAGCTCCTGCCAGACCCTAACAGTGATATCATTAGCACCAGAGAACCGGGACCCCGATGTTCCAGGCTTGAGATACGGATAGTTGTAAAGGAATATGGGCAGCCTTTCCAGAACCAAGTTTTGATATTCTGAGCACATTTTTTGGTCTTCTATTACACCGGATGGGTCATATTCGTCTCGAACAGCTGTGGCCAGGTGTTGGCAGCCGAGAAAAATATAAAATTCTACATATTCAGTTAGTAATGCGTATGGAGAAAGCCAAAATGCCGCGCCCTCACCTTCAAGTTCACGAGAAATACCTCGAGGCGCAGTGACAATGGAGTCGGCAAACTGGTACAAGGTTTGTCCGTCATCCACAATGACAATCTCGTTGGGTTTGCATAGTCTGTAGGATTTCTCTGATTGCCCGGTTTCCTCGTATGGCTGTGAGCCAAGTAAAACAGGTTGATCCTTCATCTCGCCTTTCGTTTTGATGCTAATGCGTCCGCGATGGGAAGCGAGGCGATTGAGTTCTTCCAAGAATCTGTGTTCTTCTCAATGAAATGACTAGTAGTTTAGATATGCTATGCTTACCGTTCCCATCCAGCGAGGCGAAGGACCTCCTGGGAATCTCCGACCAGCTTCTTTGCGATGTCTTCTTCTGTTGGACGGTCCTTTGCACCACAGACACGCAAAAATTTATCCCCGGTACCGAAATCGACAAAGTGAAATAACTTTGAGTATAGGTCGTCCTTTGTCCCTCCTAAGTAGCACTCGACTGGAGTTATATTGTCCCCAAGAGTGGTCTTCGGAACTATACGCAAGTGGGATATGCATTCGAGGTCACTCTTGTTAAATCCTAAGGTGACATCAAGCTCTCTAAACGACCGCCATGAATGTAGTAAGGGACATTACCTACTTTGAATATGATGGGACAGAATATCGAACCACTGGCGAGCTGTTTCTTTGCCGAGTGGATCGTTCTGTACATTTTTCAACCGTTGAAGGATGAATGGGGAAGGTGGATGTTGTTGTATTCCCAACACTTCTAGAACACTCTTTTCATGCTCGCACTGAATGACAGGAAAACCGAGTATTTCCCACTGTCTGTCTATGAATACCTGAAGCGAATCGAGACCCGGTCAGGATGAAATCTCAGATATTCTCAATTTAGTAAGTAACATACCTCACCCGGGGGCTTTCTAATACCAACACCGCCCGTAATCTTTGCAGGCACGAATGCAATATTTCGATGCTCGTCTGCCTTATAATCCGAATACTCAGATCGAAGGTGTTTGCATAGGTAGTCGAAGGCAATTTTGCCAATTTCAGTGTCCTTTGAACACAGGTTCATGATCTCCTTCAGAAGCGGGAAGCGACGCAAGCCATGATGATAAAGAAGTTGGACCTCTAAGCGAAACATCAGTCAGTTTTAAGACCTGATGCAGAAGATCTACCTTTGCGGGATGCATCCTGCCATTCCGTACTCCCGCCCCAATCAATGAGAGGCAAACCAAATTGCTGAAATGTTTCCGTCGGCGGGTAGAGTTGGTTGAGGCGAAATCGTTCGCTACCACCGTGGGCACCTTTCGCGGCGAAAACATGAGATTTCAGAACCTCAGTGTCCGAGTCACTAAGGCTACCTCGCTGAACGAGATGATTGATGACATCGGATGTCGTTGGCAACCCTTCCGGGCCTTCCCTGGAAATTCTCGGTTCAGTCAACATTTTAAGAATGTGGTGTATCAGCTCACTGTGTCAAAAAGAGCAGTAGAGGAGGATGTTTCCTGACTCCTAGAGCGAGAAGGAACTGCTCCATATCTTTACTGATTTCATGGCTCGAAGGGAACTTGACTATCGGGAAATCAAATTTGGTGGCGTTGGAGGTGGGAAGACACGATTTCTCGGGGATACGTAGGCCGTGCGTTGTTGGGATACACTTCTCCGTTGAAAATACCGACGTGGCTACTTCGTGCACTCCGGATGACTTGGACCATGCGGAGCAAATCGAGCGCAATACATCTTCAGCCCAATTGATCGATCGAGTAAAGTCGTATTCTGGGTTGGCCAATCTGACGTCTTGTGAAGATATGTAACGTAGCCAGTCAACAACGGTAAACTCTCTCCACTCGAACCGCTGGAGCATCGTAGTAGGAGAGATGATTTCAGTAATTTGGCGGGGTATCACGGAACGTGGCAATGGACTCTTCAGCGGGATATAACCTTTGGGGTCAATAAAGTGCTGTACGGAGGACAGTGGTATATTTTTTCCGTCTGCATCCCGAAAACGAGCCACTTTCAGCAAATGGGCTCTGGTGGTCAATTCGCGGAGCATCCATTGGAGGAAGGCAACAAGCTCGCCAGTGGACCCGTCGCCGAGAGAACGGTCAGGGTGTTGCAGATCATTTTCGACGTCTGAAGGTATTACGAGTTGTATTTCCTGATTACCATCTGGGTGTGCCCTGACAAAGTCCGCTGCTAAATCATTGAAGTGTGGTGAAAGCATCGGCACGTCCTTCAGGAATATCTCGCAATGTTGGTCGAACTGCCTGATATCCGAGACTTGCCGTACGCCAACAGAAGAAAGGAGTCGTAGAGGATATGTAGTGCATGTATAGAATGATTCGCGTAGCTTTTCTTCGACCTTTGGTGAGGGGGTGGTGGGGCGAAAGGTAAAGAATTTGACCACGTGAATGAAGCGTTCGCGTAGCTTGGCGAGATTCGAGGTAAGACCTTTGGACTTAGCATCCCATTCGCTTTGAATCCCGTCGAGCTCTCGCTCGTAGATAGCACGTGATAGGAATCCTCCAAGATACAATAGTTCATTGTTCCATACTAAGGGAGTGATCGTGATCGTGATCGTGGTTTAACCTTTGGCTTAATCAGAATGAACCCAGGTACATACTAGCAATATTCTTGTCACTTGTATTTCGAATGAGTACTTTTGATCTGCCTATTCAGATAGAGACGAGCTTACACTAGATCTATAGATTCACGCTCAACAGTGGGGATAAACTGCGAGGCCATATGACCACAAATACCCGTTGTTTGACGTGTGGAATGACCCTGGAGAATGACGTCAACGAATCCAGTCGACGAGAATTCTGCAATGGTCTACAGACAATAAAGATCGTTGAACACAACGCCTCTCTAGTCAGGGATCTGAATCAGTGAAAGTGTTTCTTGCCCATGCAAAGAATACATACTTATCCAAGTCAGCACGAAGCCCTTGGAATATACTTTCGTGTTGTTTATCCACGAAGCTCTGATCGTACTCATCCTTCCCGGTCTAAGTGTAGTCAGTATCTAGGTGCTAATATTCACTGATCATAATAAAAACCCACGTATATCAGGCTATAGTCGACTCTAGAACCTTGTTCCTTAACCAAACACCGAGAAAGTTCTTTTGCGAGCTCTTTGTTCATCTTGACGTCTGCGGAAATGGTGAATACATCCAGATTCACTGTTGTTGGGGTGGAATTTATGTTCGGGGCATATTGGATAGTAATTGCTGGTCAAATGCTATGTCAGAACATGCATTTTGCACCATGAATGGAACTCACGACGACGTCGAAGTTGAAGCGATTCCAAGGTCATTGTTTTTGAAGGATCCGCATCCTTCAGTGTAATGGCAAGTCCGATATGTATAGTTTTCTGCTCAGACTTGCTGATATGGCCAATGCAATCTGCATTGAAAAAAACTCGAATATCCCTCAGTTTTTGCATGAAAGTGATCGACGTCGCAAGAAATTTCAAAAAATTGTTCCTTTCCGAGTCCGGCATTTGAGTAGGTTTCTGGAGTGGGATCTCGATTATTGCTCCCATTTCCTTTGTAGAATATCCAGTCGAGTGGAAGTATAACTAGGTTTTATGTGAGAATGTAGCCTGTTAGGATTGATAGACCCTTACAGGACCTTTATCGCCGTCCCAATGGAACTCCATCTTACGCCCTTCCATTCTACTTATTGTCAAACATATCTAGAAATATGACCAGGACGCACCACCAGAGATTACAACAGGCTGATCAGTAACAGAGAATACCGTGTAGAAACCTCCCAGATAATATTGACACAACTACTAGATTTCGAATAGGTGGCCGACTTACCAACACCGAATGCGCCAACCTTCCCTGAATGAGGGTTGCCATTGGCTAGACAGATTAAGTTGCAGGAGAGTCTATGCGTCGAGAGGTAGGTAACATACCAATTTCCGTGAGTCGTTCCCAATCAGCTTTCTTGAACGGATTCCCAGTGTTCTCGAAGGTCCACTTTACAATCTGGAGAAAAAGGTGAGGTCACTACAGGTTAGATGTGTGGTCTCTTACATCAGAAGACTCGTTACTAGTAGTTTGAAAACGAATTATGACAGTTTCAGATTCCGCATCATCCGCGTTCTGAAGAAGTTCTCGGAACACTGGCCAGATGGAAATGCAATCGGAAACACTGTCAAACGAAGCAATCACCAGTGATGCTTACGGGAAAAATCGTATGAGTAACGAGCGAGGACTTTGCGGACCAATGCACGCTGGTTAACCAGGACTTGTCCTCTTTCTCCAGTGGTTTGGTTCTGCCGAGGGAGTGGGAAAACGAATTAATGGTTTTTCTCAAGTATAGCTCGTACCGATGTATGGTCGTGATCGGGGGTCATTCTGTTCGTTCAGAATGTCGACACAGTGATGTGATAGCGAGGATAGGTTTAGTGAGAGCACTGACTTTAGTGATAAAAGTATTCACGGTGGTCTGCTGGTACTAGTATCTCCGTTGGAGTAGTACTTAGTGAACCGCTGTGATACAGGAATCAGACAGTGACTAGTGAGCGATCGATCGATGTAAGATTACAATCGAAATGGCATTTCTGCTAAGAAACTCGGGAACAGCCGACTGGCGTCGGCGCAAATTAAAACCTTACTTGTCACTGGCAAGGCCACCCGAAGGTAATTCTTCTGAAGGGAAACCCCAGGTGGTCCATCTGATCATTTAAATCTGTCAACGTATCATAGAGTAACATGTACTGTACGAGAGAATCAAAATTAAGGAATGTATAACTTGAAGGTAGAGCCTGAGAAACAAATATGGCAGTCTGTGCCAGGCCATAGCGGAGAAATGATGCATCATTGTGTGCCGGGTGATCTCGACATTCAGCACAGCCACTGAGCGCTGATCGCACTGACGTTTACATAATCGCGCCACCAGAACACCCGCCACATATCCGTATTTGGATACATAGATACACTATGCCCTCCCCACTCCTTTTTTTCCTTGCCACTCATCCCCTGCCATTGATAATTAGTTTTACAATTATAATAGTGTTTCAACATACCTTACAAAGTTTCTCACCGCTTGAACTATAACATTAGGTTCTATATATAGGTGAATATGTAGATATGAGCAAAAAAATACAAAAAGCAATCGCAGAATTTACTGTGTAGGTAACTAGCTTCGGAGAATTCATTACCAGTTAGTGGATATTTATCTGAATGCTTCCCTGAAAGTGTTTGGCATGGGGAGTGGACCCTGTAGCAGTAGGTGTAAATAGTCCTCCTACCCCTAATTTACACAAAGCGGTTCGCAATTTTGATCTAATAGGTAGACCTACTGTAAATATTGAAGGTATCATACCTAGTATATATATCTACACCCAATAAACAGCACAGAGTCGAGGAAGCTTCACCTGTGAATTAAGGAGAAGATATGTCCTTTTACACCTGAATTACACAAAAGTGGCTCGCAAATTTTATTCTCTAGGTAAATATATTCTCTAAATTGATGTTTATGTATCTAGTACTACACTCTACCAGCGTATCAGACACGACGGAACTTCTCCTGGAATGCAGGAGAAGATGTGCATTTCTCCTCCTGAATGACAAAAAGGTGGTTTATATGTTGAATTTTCCAGGTACATATACTCTGAAAAATTGCTTGAAGTATATACAGTACATGTATCAACAGTCTACCAGAATCTCTGACTCGAAAGAGCTTCTCCTGCATATAGAGGAATAGATATAAGATTTACCCCTATACATTCAGAAGCGATCTGGGTATTAGTCAAGACATCAGGGAAACTATCTAGGCATTTGTCATGCATATATAATATTCTACTACCAAATTTTCGAATGGCCCTCTTGAGAAATGAGTGCTCGAGATGAGGAATAAAATTGAAGATCCGTGGGAAATTGACCAAAACTTGGGAGACTTGCAGAAAACAACCAGGAACAACACAATTGAGTGTATGAAGAATATAGGTACAACAATTTACGCATCAAGGACCCGTGCATTAGCAAAATACAAGTTATTTAGAGTGCAGGAAGGTGTGGAAGTGCACTAAATGTACTTGCGAGTAAATCTCCTATAAATGTGTGCAGTGAAACTGACTGAACTCGAACACAATTCCGGAGCGGGTCGGACTGAGATGGAGTAAGGCACGAGCGGAGTCACAGTGCAAGGTCTTCGGACAAGCGACATAAGCGAGAGGCACCGCATCCTCTTTTGCCTCCACCATGTCACTCGTCCGCCTTGCAGTGCGCATCTTCGCGCATTTCAGCACCCACCCACCACACCCTGCCTCCATTTCCATTCCAGCTTTCTTGCAGCTCACTCCCTGGGTCCGGAGTGTGTGATCCCAACTGCCAGGTACATG